>JAMKQA010021608.1:0-17313 GCA_024699735.1 Posidonia australis
AGTTAAAACTTTATTCGAAACATTTTAGAAAAATGAGTGCAGGACCTATATGCAATAAAAGGACCAGAAAGTAATTCCAGAAGGACCTATTTGCATGAAAAACATAAACTCCAGATTTTATTCAAATTAAAAGTTTAAATTTTTTTTAAATTGAAAAAGAGGGTCGACGGTCGCCGGCGATGGAGCTCGAGGGAGGCTCCCGGGGTCTGATCTCAGATCTGACCCCACAGGAAGCAAGAAGGGGACGAGTGGAGGACATCCAACGGTTTGGATGCGACCTCCGACGGCTGAAACGTCTTCCCCACCTCGCTCGCCGTCGGGTTGCTCCGGCGATGACCGCAGGGAAGAAGGGGACCTGCAGGGGCTGCGACGCGGCGATCTGGAGCTGCTAAAGAGCTGACGGAGGCATCGAGCTACTCTAGAGCGGCGCGGGGGCTGATGGAGCGAGATGCAGGCCTGACTGTCGCCGTCGTGGCTTCCTCTGGTGAGCGGCATGGCTGGGACGATCGGGGGTTCGCGGCGTGGATCCAGAGGCTCGGGCGCACTTGCAGGAGGCTGAGGAAGGTCACCGCGGGGTTGGTTCATCTCGACGTAGCTCGGAGCGGCGTATAGGCTCGGACAGAGTCTTCTTCTCCGGCGACGACGTCAGTGGGTGGCATTCTCCGACGATCTTCGGGCGGACTACTGGGAGCGGCGAAGCGGTGCAGCGGGGCACGGAGAGCTCGAGGGAGACCAGAGGAGGAGAGGAAAGGGCTTGGGGATCCAGGAAACTTCCTGGATTGCCCCCCCCCCCCACCTTTGTCGCCGGAGTTTGGCGACGACGGGGCACGGAGAGACTCCGGAGGCCAAGGGATCGCTCTGGATCCCTTGGAAACGCTCCAAGAAGGGGAGGAGAACCTAGAAATCTACAATTCAGACAAATAGAGTGATCGGGGTGTGTACCTGGCTGGAGTGGACTCGCCAGAGCTCTGGAACGGCGACTGGCTCTGCTCCTCCGCGCGACGCTCTAGCACTCTAGTTCTCTCTCTCTCGCTCTGAATTGTCTTCTGAGGTGGTGGGAAAGCTCTGGAAATTGTGTAAGCTCTTGAATTGTGAGCTTGCTTCTCCATTTATAGGTGAACCCAACAAACGGCGACCCATGTAACAAACCAACAGACCGCTAACGGATTCCACAACTGTGCTCCTAACAGCTTTGACATGCTCCAACAGCTGTCCCCCATTCGTTCCTTCGGATGCCAACATAATGGACGGCCATCCAAAGGTTTGTTGGTGGTTGATCCAGTGGCTGAGTTGCCTTGGAAGCTTCCGATTGATGCTGGAACTGTGTGGCTCGGGCTGGACTGAATGAGCTCAATGAAGGAGTGAGCTCGGGCTGAATGGGTTCGTGAGGTGTTAAGGAGAATGGGTTCAATAGAGAAATGGAAATGGTTGAAATCATTTAAATAATTTGGTATGAACTTTGGTCAATAGTGAAAAAATGTGATATTGCTTGAATTTGATGAATTAGGGTGAATGGGCTTGATTTAGGGAATGTAAGTTGAGCAATTTTGAGTCTAGGGTCCAAGGCGGACTCAGTCGGGCTCAGTGGGCCTGAACGGGCTTCATGGGCCTAAGTGGGCTTCTGTGGGCCTTGTGGGCCCCCATGGGCCTAAATGGGTTTAGGTGAGTCCAAATGGACCAAATGGGCCTAATCAAGTTGAATGAGAGTCAAATGGGCCTAGAATGGGCTTGTGGACCCAAATGGGCTCAACTAAGGCTTAATGGGCTTAAGTGGGCCTTCACGGGCCCAATTGGGTTTCCATGAATTAAATGGCCTAATGAGGGTTTGTGGGCCCAAATGGGCTCAACCAAGGTTCAAGCTCAGCCACCAGATCCTCATCCTGCAAAATTGGAAATTTGGGGTGTCTACAGGTTCACCCTATCCCTGGCTTGGAGGTAATAGGTACCTGGTCTATGGTGGGGATCTGCTGCTTGTTTAAAGGGTTGGCTAGGCCATTTTGGAACACGTCTCCCAAGTACTCACTCCGACTCCTCTCCAAGATAAACTTGAGGGACAGAGCTACCCGTCATGCCTCTCTCTTTAAGGCAGACTTCTATCTGCGACTTTTGTCTTCTTATTCTTTTATGCCCTTTCACAGATATATATTTTTTTATTTTCATTTCTCACGCTCTCATTCTCACCCCTAGTATTTTGTCTCCCTCTAGGAGGTGTAGGGTCCCTGAAGAGCTTGGATACTTCGTCCAATTCACAATGAAAGGTGGCTCCCTCACTCTCTAGGTTCCTGAATAGTATCTACCTGAGGAGGTGCTACACATTCCCAACATTGGCTGGCTTATTCCGCTTATCATCATTGGGCTAAGATCCATGCATGTGTTGATGCAAGCAAACTATGCCCTATATATGCATATGTTGTATAAGGATTAGTGTGTATTGTGATGCAGAGCTACATGGATGTAGGAAGAGCATGAATGCATGCATGGAGGAAAATGTTGGTGTCGCAGAGTGAGGACACGCTGTTTATGATTACTGATAATACTTTTTCAGGTAGCATGAATTAACTGGCTCTGACTGTTCGATGTAGTGCATGTCTTCTTGTATGCACCCTTGATGATTCCTGGCTCTACTATTTTTGAACTTGTGTCTGACTATTCTTCCTCTAACAAACAAAAGCTTTTATTATCATGTTGTCTCTGTACAGCATGTGCAACAGGTGGGCAGTTTTCTGTCTGACTGATGTGAGTGTTGCTGCCCAGGTTCCCTCCTGAGCCTAACTCAGGATCTTTTTTTTAGGACCCCACTGCTCAAGTGGGGCCAAGTCTGATAGTACCACCTAGACCCGCCTCTCGGCTGATTGGAGATAAACTCCTCTGGTCTAGCGTTTAAAGATCTATTCTCTTCCAAGGTTATGATAGCAGACTAACCTTGTACAACTATTTGCTCCTCTGTGTCCTCTGTCATTACTGCCTTCCTTTTCTTGCGCCTAAGTTCATCCTACGCATCCTCGGCCAGTACCGATAACTGCTCTTGGAATAGAACCTCCAGATCACTGAGCATGTTATCCACCTAAGCTACCACGGCATCTCCCTCCTCTTCATCAGAAGCGAAATCCACATAGTATGTGCTGGTAGTCCTCAACATCTCAAGTACTGATTCTGGCTGTACTGGATGTAATCCCTTCAAAACTGACTGTCGCTTTGAAGCTGTTACTGCTGATTCTGCCTTTGCTGAACCCAAACTGCAACCAGATTGGTAGACAGACCTTCTGCTGACTCTGGAGGCGGCAATGTTAGCATGGCTATCCCTAGGGACACAGATGATGTTGAACCCATTCCGAAATCCCTAATTTCCTCCTCTGAGTAATAATCCTCTACACGTATCCATTCCGGTCCATTGACTGGTTTGTCCGGCTCAGGCTCTGCAAGCATCAAACTTTGATTGGGATCCAACAATCCCGCACAGACAAAATTGTTTAAATCTCATGGAATAATGAGCTTTTGAAACTTACGACGCTTTGTGTATCTGTCTTCTGGCTTGTGCTCGTATCCCAGTCCTTCAAACTCGCGTCTTCTCTCCACGGTGATAGGTTCTGCGATTCCTTGGCCATTCCGCCCAAGAGATGCTCCCTTCTCGTATCCCTATCTCTAACATAGATTCTCGACCATCAAAAAGGGGTTACCAAAAGCGACCAAATGACTGGTAAGCTCGAGAATCGGAATAAAGTTGACCGGTTCAAAACGGTCGACACGGTAGAGCACATCAATGGGCTTGGAGTCAAAGCAGACAGTATGGAGCGAGACCGAAGAGACAGCCTCAACCCTCTCCTTTTCGAGGTTTTCCGCCATCACAACGACGATGTCATTGTTCCAATGGAATTTAATCATGCGGTGGAGGGTCGAGGGGATGACCTGATACTTGTGGAGCCAAGGGCGCCCAAGCAAAAGATTGAAGGATGGCTCTAAGTCAACAACATAGAATTCGACCTCTAAACGAGCAGGGCCGATGATTAAAGGAATGGCCAGGATCCCTAAAGCATCGTGGTGTGTATTGTCAAAGGCCGTCATTCCCTTCACCGCTGGAGTGATGTCCTCTGATTTGAAGCTGACCTGACTCGCAGTTCACAAGGGGCAGACATTCAAATCGGCGCCATTATCGACCAGAGTGAGAGGAATGCGGAAATTTTGATAATGCACCGCAATGAAAAGGGGCTGGTTATGATTTGTCCCTGCCGGAGGAAGCTTTGAGCTGGAGAAAGAATTGACCTCGGGTGTGGCTATCATCCCCACCATGTTCTCTAAGGCTGAGGGTTGTATGGTTGAGGAAACATGGGCGGCTTGGAAGACCCGAAGAAACGCCTCCCTATGCTTGGCTGAAGTATGTATTAAATCCTAGATGGATATGTCTGCCTTGATCTTCTTTAGCTGGGCAGTGATGTCGGCTACAAGTGGATCAGTTTTGGCGGTGGAGTTGGCTCTTGTGACTATCTCCACAGGGATTGGACTGGGAATATGGGTTTTTGCTTGGGTGGATGAAGTCACAGGCTGACTGGTTTTGTTTGCTAGGATCGGGGCCTTGTATACCCTTCTCGACCGCGTTACCTCAGTGCACATTTTTGCGGTATAGCTGTAGGGCATGCGGTGGGTATCCTGTGTTAGGTTGATGACCACAGGAGCATGGGCCCTTAATTCTATTGGGGTTGAAACTGGTAGAGAAGGTTCTGGTGCTTGGTGGGTCAGGTTATGCCTCGGTCTGGCTAACAGGCTGATTGTTAGTGTGGTAGATTGCATGGTAGGTCTGGTAGCCGCACCCCTTGGTCGGGCAGTTAACTAGATCACGTTGACAGCAGAATTGATAGTATCAAGGAAAGACTGACTCAGCTGATAAGAGAAGGATTCTGAAACATCATGGATGAGGCGAGAAGGATCAAAAGGCTCGACCTCATCTGAAGAAAGGAAATGCACTCCCGAGGTTCCTGGTGCATGCTCAGGCAAAGGCTGGCTAGCTATGTTGCTAGATGTGGATGCAGATGAATGAGGTGTCTGTGCAGTGGGCCTAGGCTCTGCCTCCTATGTATGAATAATGATGACCTTGCAGTCAATCAGGCTCTGAATTGCATTCCGGAGTGTATAGCAGTTGTCCATAGAATGCCCAGCGGTTCTATGGAAATTGCAGAATAAATCCGCCTTAAACCACGGTGGAAGTGGATTCGGTGGCAGGTGGATTTACGGAATCCTCAACAATGACACTACTTTGAGCAATATGACACTCAAAGGCTCCACTAGAGGAGTGTAGTCCCTCTCAGAGTGTGGAGGTCACTTGGATCCTGAGTAGCGCCCTTGCCTTGCCGGTGCTGGCTGGTAGACCAGCTCAGCGGTGGTAGTGATCTGTGAGGTGCGTGGAGCCCTAGGTGTAGGAGAATAAATGACCTGATTCCGGGTTGGCGGGCTCACCATATTCGCTGGCATAGCAGGAGCTCCTACGTATGCCACAGCATTCCTAGCGGACTCCTTCTTCCGGCTGAACCCAGTGTTAGATCCATTGTTCCCATTGTTATTGTTACTGGTTCCGTCGGTAGCCATAGTCTGCTTGGCGAATGCTGCTAATGCAGGGAAGCTTCCACTATTGAGTGAGCTCTCAACGCAGGTGCTAGCTTTAATCAAGGCAGTGAAGGTGGAAATGGGCTGAATGCTCAGTAGGGCCCCAGTGGCTGGCTGTGCTCCTCGAATAATTATTTCGATAGACTCCTCGTCAAAGGGTCTATCGTGCACTTGTGATGCGAGGGCTCGCCAATGCCCGACGTACTCCCCGAACAGCTCGTAGGGCTTCTGCTTGGTGGCGACTAGGTCCTCGCACTTTGGAACCATGCAAGATTAAAAGAGTACTGTTCCAAGAAAGCTTGGCTCAGATCATTCCAGGTCTTGATGGTGGTCATATCCAGCGATGTGAACCACTTTAGTGCTGGACCTGTAAGACTTTTCTAGAAAAGGCGAATGAGAAGTCTCTCATCAGCCTAGAGCTGAGCGAGATCGCCACAGTACGCCCTGAGGTGCGAAATTGGGTAGCCCTTCCCATTGTATTTCTCAAATTCTGGGATATGGAAGTTCAGTGGGAGTACTGCCTCTGGGAAATAGCAGAGGTCCCGGAAAGAGAAAGACTGGCGGTCCCCGCCCTACACATGTCGAAGATCTTTCTCCACACCATTCATCTTGGCGAATAGTGCATTAGGAGTTGCTGCTGACATTGAGTGTACAGCCGGGGCGGGTCCCGCGTACACTGTGTCTATAGCACCCATGTGCTCCTCCAGATCTATCATCTCGCCACCTAATGCTGTGGCGTGATGACCAGCGTACCCGTGTGTGTGTGCTAGTGGTGGTGTGCTGTAGTTGTGTGTGGGAGTAGCAGCTTCTGAATCGGTATGGTCGGGTTCATAGGCCGATGTACTCTTGCCAGCCCAAGAGGCTGACCACCAATTGCAATATGTTGTGCATGTTGTGGACATGATGCTATAGGTAGATTGGCTACACCAGTTGTCGGGACAGCGGGAAGCTGTGGCGACAACTGCAGTGGTGGAGTGACTAGTGCTGCATGAAGCGCTTGAGCAGGCAAAGCAGGATCCTTAGGAATGGGACAAACAAGCGCAGTCAAAGTGGGATCCAAAGAAAATGCCATGTTTTGCAACCTCTGAGCAAGGGCCAGAAGTTGCTAAGACTGTACAGTGGGAGAATCACCGGCAGCAGTACCGAGGGCTGGAAGATCAAGTGGCAGGGATGTCATAGGGGTTGGAAGCTCAAAGATGCTGCGGGTTGGATTCCTATTGAAGAGACAATCACAGCCAACTGGGTGTCAAGTGGATGAGGGTCAACAGAAGGATAGGGTATCGTCAGATCAGATGCCTTGGAAGTTGTCATGGTAACCGCCTCTGTTGTAGGCTCCATACCAATAAAGGTCTGCCAGTGTCCTGAAATCGAAGGGCGAGGAACTAGTGGTGCTTGGAAAAAACCACCATGGAGCGATGAAGGAATGACTGATGACAAAGCAAAAGAGTGGGGAGGGGCTGAAATAGGAATCCCCTCTAGAGCAGCTGGTGCAGAGGTCTCAGAAGCTCGCTGGGCCATAACGGACCGTGAACGGGTAAGGATAGGGCAGCGATTGCAAATGAAAGGACGACGCCTACGAGGAGCTATCGTCGGAAGTGACGAATAGCTCGAGAATAGACAGTCGAGAATAATGCCTCAAGACCGAGGTCATAGAGAGGAACTCCCAGGCTCAGACCTAGGAATTTGCACACAGAACTCTATTCCTGGAAAAGGAAAAGAAACCTAAAGTGTCAGTGGGAAAGAGCAAAAAGAGTGAAAAAGTGAAGATAAGACAACAAAATAAAATAAGTTAGCTATGCAGTTGTTTATTAGGGTGGCATGAATGGCACACATGCACATGAATGCTACTAACATGCTCTCTCTCACCATGCATGTCCCACATGGAGCGAACCACATGGGACGCACTCATGGGTTTGGGTTTTTCGACTATGGTCAGAAAGTAAGGTCCCCGTTCTAAATCTTGGCCAAAGCGCAGGTAGTGAACGGGTGGTGCGTTGGTGGCCTCGTCTCCTGCAGTAGCAAGGAGTTATACCCTCTACTACCACTGACACGACCCCAGACAAGGGGGGACAAACTAGCAACACGCTCTACGCCAAAGCTATAGAACGGGCTGCAAGGATCGTCCTTCGTACACTGTGGGTAGACCGAGAGGAGAAGATGCATGCCCTATATGATCAAACATGCGATATGCTTTGGTGTCTTTTACATGTGTTTTATTAAACCAGAAGGGATTGTGAGCATTTGTCTCTAGTTATGCCCTATTAATTGTTTTACTGAGCTTGTGTGTTTTAACCAAAGGGAATTATGAGCATTTGTCTCTAGTTATGCCTTATTAATTGTTCGTCTGAGTTTGTGTGTTTTATTTTAACTAGATAGGGAGGCAAACATGTCTTTATTCTCCTAATCATGGCAAATACAAATGGAAGGAAAAACCACACAATCATGGCATCAAAAGTCAGACAAAAGGTGTAAACATGGCATGTGCTGGTGTAGTGCTCAAGTAGGTGAATAAAAGCAAGTATTGACAAACAAAGCATGAAATAAATCATGTGCATGTGCGGTGGCATAGCAATAGTGTAAAGTAAGCAAAAAGGCATGTTTAGTCAAATATGTACAAGTAACAGAACAAGAGAGTAAGCATAATGTAAACAAACCAAAGACAAGTAGGGAAACCAGAACGAAAGCTAGAATCTAGTTATCCCCAGCGGAGTCACCAGTTCCTGTAACCATGCCGGTGGAACCCTTGCACGGCTCTTCTACTACCGGGTGCATGGAAACACACGAGGACATCTGATATGGTCATGGCGAAGATGGTGAATCTAGAGGAAAAGACTTGACCCAGAAACACCAAGGTAAGATAAAAAGGATAAGGAAAGGAGTCACCACCTAGTCTTTTAATGGAAAGACGAGGATAACAAAAAACACGAGAAAACTGGGAAGCAAAAAAGATGCAGAAAGTATGTGTGTGCTCCGTGCCTAATGGACAACGCACAAATGAATGCAGGCCAGAGAAAGGGTAAGGATTCTGGTTATGCATGGGGAATGGGTTAGGCACCCCAATATGCCCGTGAAAACTCGGTCTTTTTAGGTTTCCCTATTGTCAATGGTCTATGGATGTATGCTTGCTTATTCTATATGCTCATGCTAAATATGACTAAAAACATG
Organism: Posidonia australis; assembly: GCA_024699735.1. Classification (NCBI taxonomy): domain Eukaryota; kingdom Viridiplantae; phylum Streptophyta; class Magnoliopsida; order Alismatales; family Posidoniaceae; genus Posidonia; species Posidonia australis. Next base: position 8,761 of record JAMKQA010021608.1, read on the forward strand.
CCAAATCAAAGTAAAGAAATGAAACAAAGGGAAAAGTTAATCCGAGGGTCAAATGTAGGCATCGAGTATGCCACTTTACTGTACGTCCTTGGGTGATGAGGAAAATCATGAAAATTGAGAAATTCTCGGAAAGCGTCTCGCAAATCAGCGAAAATTTGAATAAAATCTGAGAAAATAAAAAAGGGGAAAATAATCATCATTTCGGGACCATGTCAGCTATATCAAGCCTTTTACTGTACGCCCTTGGGCGATGGAAAGCCAAAACTAATCCAAAGGCATAAACTGCGAGAAATCCTGGAAACGGTGAGAAAAACCAAGCTCGAAAAGAGTTGGAAAAGCGTGCGCAATGTAAGGAAGAAAAGGTAAGAAAACTTGCAAGAAAGATGTGAAAAAATGTGCAAAATGCATATGCGAGTGTAAATAGTGAGAATTCCAGGGGCCTTTGTGTAAAATACCCAAATTCTGATTAAAACTGATATTCTGAAACCCAAATCATTAAAAATACATAGGAAAACACATTCTACGCAATTATGAAGAAATCTAAGGCCAATTATGCATCCCTAGTCAAAATGAAGCTTCCTAGGGGCCAAAATGCAATTTTACCACTAAAACATGCATTTAAAACAATCCAGCGGAAATTCAGGGTAAAATGCAGGAAAAATGATTCAAAAAGGTTCCAGAAAGTTTCAGGGGCAAAATAGTCATCTTACCCCTGAAAACAGGCATTCAAGGTAAAATGAGTGAAGTGTAGGGGTTTAAATGCAAATTGCCCAGTAAACAAAGCATCCAGAAGAAATCAGGGGTTAAAATGTAATTTAACCAGGAAAAATATGCTTCAGAGAAGTTTTCAATAACATACAGGAGTCTAAATGCAAATAAACCAAAGAAATGTGTATTCCTAAGAATACAGGGGCTTAAATGCAATTTTCATAGAAAAATGTACATCTAGAAAACTTTCAGGAAAGCTTAGGGCCTTTTATGCAAAAATGTTGAATTAAAATGCATTAAAAGAAAACTTGAGGGCTTTTGCTAAAGTTTAATACGTAGAAAACATTATTTTAAATGTTAGAGGGGAAAATGTAATATTTTCAGTGAAAACTTTATTCTAACGATTTTAGAAAAATGGTGAAGGATCTATATGTAAGAAAAAGATCTAAATGCAATACAAAAAGGACCTAAATGCAGGGAAAACAAATTTTCTATATTTTAATCAAAATAAAATGTTTTAATTTGTTTTTTAAAAGAAGAAAAGAAACGACGGCCGCTGGCAACGGAACTCTGCCGACGACGACCGTCGGAGGGGGCATAAGGAGGTGAGAGGGGAAGATCCAACGGAATGGATCCTAGAACCATCGGTGGGAGTAGGCCTCGCACCTACCTCACCATTGAGGAGCTTCGACGACGGCGTCGGGGAAGGAATCTTCTAGAGGGCAGCGGTGCGGCGATCCAACAGTCGTAGGGGCATCGGGGAGCATCAAGGAGCTTCCTCGCTTCTCCTGGAGCAGAATGGAGGAGGATGGAGCGGCGGTGATCTCCAACGGTCGTCGACGGCTTCTTCTCTAGTGAGCGATGTTGCTGCGATGATCTCGAGCTCGAGGCGCGATTCCAAGCGGTCCGGTGTGCTCGTGGAAGGTTACAGAGTATTTCTGGAAGCTCGAAGGGGCTTGGAGCTGTGGGAGACGTGCACTTCCTCTCTGAACTCTGTCGTCTTCTCCGACGACGGCGTGCTGGAGCGTCTCCGGTGATCTTCGTGAGGAGGTTTCTGTAGGTGATGGAGAGACACGCTAGGGTGCGGAAAAGCACCAGGGAGACTAGAGGGAGAGGAGAGGAGGCTCAGGGGCCAGAGCCGTGCCCTGAATTGGTCCCCCCAGCTACGTCGCCGGGAAATGGCGATGGCGAGCTCCGGGAAGCAACTCTGACCAGAGAAAACCTCTGGATTGCTCAGAATTGTTCCAGAAAGAGAGAGGGAAACCTAGGGAGCTATGAACGCAGCTAGAAGGGATCAGAAGTGGCGTACCTGGCCTGAATGAAGCTCTACAACTCACCAGAGTGCCTGGAATTCTCCTCCTCTCTTCTCCACGATCCTCCCTTTCTCTTTGGAATTCTCTGGCACTCTCAACTCTCTTTCTCTCTCGCGCCAAAAGTCTTCTGGATCCCAAAAGTTTTTTTTTCAAAAATCGGCCTCTACCCCTCCTTTTAGAGCTGAAGAAAACCCGACGACCCAAACCTTCCAGCCACTAAATGCCCTAACAGAACCACTTAACAACCCTCTAACCTCCTAACTGAAGTCGTAACAACCTAACAGACTACAAACCACTATCCCCCCCACGCCATCTCTATCCCCTCGATCGCCGACTAGGATCGACGGCGATCCAGGCTTCTCTGGCGACTCATCCAGTGGCTGGGGCTGCTTTGGTGGCTTGCTGGATCGATGGTGATCGAACTGGCTTGATGAGCTCAGCAAGGAAGATTGGGTTTAGGCTGAATCATGGGAGGAATGAAGAAGGAATGGGTTCAGTGAGAAGAAATGGTGAATTGGTGAAAATTCAGTAAAAATGAATGAGAGAAATTATGAGTATGGAAAGGGAGAAATAATGTGTGAAATTGTTGCGGGCCTTAATGGGCTTAATGGACCTATGTGGGCCTTGTGGGCCTCCATGGGCCTATGTGGGGTTTAATGGGCTCAATTAGGGTTAGAGGCTTAGAGCTCAGCCACCACATCTCCATCCTGCAAAATTGGGAAATTGGAGTGTCTATAGATGTAACACCCGTAAAATTCATTTTGTAATTATTTACATTTTAATAAATTTATTCCTGGACGGGTGTTACTATTCCGAGGCCTGTTTGTGTGGTTTTGTGTTTTTGGGCTTGGGCCTCATGGGCTGGCTTCTATTGCTCATCCTTGTGCGTGGTTGGCACTGTGCATTGTGGCACTGTGCTTGTGTGAGCCCAAGTGTGGGGTCCATGTGGGGCCCGCGTTGTGGACCGATTGGTGGGAGAGTTCGGTGCAATTGTTAGCTCCTATGGGAGGCTGGTGGTTGCACTATGCATGCATGTATGCAACTACCACCTTGGGGCGCATATTTATATGTGCGGCTGGTGACTTCCTCCACACCACTCCTTCCCTCCATCATCCCAAGCATGCACCTTCCTTCCTTTCCTCCCCCTCCACTCGTTCTCTCCCTCCGCTCACCTACTCCTTCCCGACTCTCTCTCTCTCTCTCTCTCTCTTTCACTCTCCCTCCCCTGTCCCTCCTCCTTTGTTTCTCGCTTCCTTTGTTCGGCATGCTCAAGGGACCGAAAGTGGCGGGCGGCGGCATGCGGTGGTGTGTGGAGCTCCGGAGTTGCGTTCCCGAGGTCGAGGAGTGGTCAAGGATGCGTGGTGTTGCCGGAGTTGGTCGAAGGATCGTCGGAACACGCATTACAAGTATGCATCTCCAACTCTTGTAATAGAGAGCTTGAAATTGGTAGAAATTGATAGAATTGCATGAAATCTAGGTAAATTTACATTCCTTGAATTTATTACGATGTTATGAGAATTTATGATGAATTTATCGGCATTTATGCTGGTGGTTGTGATTTGCGTTGTTTTGACCCTAATGCCTTTGTGATTTTATATCTTGATGCATGGTGAATGGTTTTTGGTTTTGTTTGCATGGTGAATGGTTTTTATGTTTTATGTAAGATTTTTGGTGTTTGTTTGAGGGGTCCGATTGTTGGTCCCATTTGGGGTGTTTTCGAAAAATTGGTTTTAGACTATTTTCTATTTTTCACAGAATTCGACATACCAAACCATTTCGGTATGCCATTTTTCTATTAGTTTTGGTCCTCTAGTTGATATTCGATCGTCCAATTTTATATAGTCGTCCGAATCAGGAGATTTCGGCCGATCGAACCATTTTTGTTTTACCGATTTCGACTTGAGTGTTAATTGTTGACCTGATTCGGTCGACTGATTTAGATCGGTCTACTGAACTAGGGATTTTAGGCATACCGAACCAGTTTTCGACATGCCGAATCAAGGCCCAAATGCTTTTATAAAATGTGATTTCCGAGGATTTTCCAGATTGGTTTGTTTTGTCCCATTGAGAAGGGATTGTCGGCCGTTAGTGGTAGTCCCTTGGGAAACTTGATGTGCGGCTTTACCGAGGTTTTGGAAGAGTTTTCAAAAATATGAAAATGGTTTTGAAAATGGTTTAAAAAGAGATGCTTGGCTTGTTTTGGAAAATGGTTTTCCTAGCTTTCTGTGTGCAGGCCGAGACAGTGTGGGACTCTGTCGTCGGGACTAGGGAATGTGGACATTCTCGAGTGGTCGAGCGTGACTCCCTCGTCGAAGTCGGCGGCCGAGATACCTAAGGCTGAGGGGCATCGAGTCCTAAAGGTATGGGATTCCTTGATTGTCGTCTCAAGACTATGGTTGTGATTCACAGGTTGAGGTGTTTTGTGGCATGATGGGGAGGTATGATACTCCTATTGTCGCTGTGAACACTGAAGCTCAGGTGTTTTCGGGTGTGGAGGTATGACACTCCCTCTTATGCACCATGTATGGAGGACATCGTGAGAAGGCATACCCTGTGGTGGCCAGTGCAGGTGGGACACATGCCCCGTAACTAATAGCGTCATGAGAGACAGGACAGCCTTCCCAAGGAGGGGTTGTCTTTGTGAGGATTCTCCAGGTAGGGAGAATCGCAGATCGGTGATCGCTCCTACACAGGGTGGCTTCACCGTGGCAGTGCAGAACGCTGTGGTCGCTCCTTGGTGGACTGCTTATGGCAAGAGTTTGGTTGCCTAGCAAAGGGCTTCCCGACTCACTATGTGTGCTTTTGGGCATTGAGAGCCTTTGTTTGTGGTTTTGGGCTCGTAGAGCCTCGATTGTAGTTTTTGCCGGTGTGACCTAGTTTGTGGGGTTTTAGAGAAAATGATTTGCGAAAAGAATATAAAGAAAAAAAAATTATGATTTTGTTTTCCCGTCGTTTTTCTTGGGGTGCCTGCTAGGTGTCTTTTGTCACTCATGCGTTTTTCTCGTGTTTTTAGATTACAGGTGCAGGCATGCAGAGGTTTAACATAGTGCATATAGTCCAGAGTCTCGTAACTGCACACACAGGTTTCTGGTAGTTAGATATTTTCTGTTTAGTTTTAATTTTCTCGTAATTTAATTTGTTTTAAATTATTATGGAAAATATGGGGCGTTTCACCCTACTTGTTTTATTAAAGCTGAATTTCAAGGGCAAATTTCTTTTAAGGGAGGTAGGATGTGACACCTAGGCCAGATTATCCATTTTAATTGTAAACCATGTGATTAATTGTAATATTGTATAAATGATTTATTAATGGATAATCTGTTGTTTCTTGTGATTGTGGGGTTTTGGTTGGCTTTCTGTGCACCTGTTTGTGATTAGGGACCAATGTGGAGTTCGATTTGAGGATGCACAGTTGCCTCGATTTACGTGCCTATCTTTTCTTCTTCTTTTTTCTTTCTTTCTATTTCTCCCTCTCTCACGAGCTTTCCTCCCATCTTCGTCCTCTTCTTCTTCTTCTCTGACCCATGCCACCACCGGCAACGACCCGTGCCTCCCAGTCCCTTCCAACGTGATGGGCAACCGACGCAACGTGGGGAGTAGGAGGAGATATGAAGGAGCAGAGGCGAGCAGAAGAGGAACCAAGAGAGAGAGAAGGAGAGGAGAAGTGTGCACGAGCAAGAGCGAGAGGAGGAGAGTTGAGCCGTGGTCTGCCGGTGGAGTGGAGCTTCATTGGGGTGAGAGAAGCTCGCTGGAGTTGGGAAAGCTCGTAGGAGGTACGCGACCCCTCCTTCTCCTCCGTTCTCTTCTTATAACATGATATGTTAAATGCATGAAAATGAGAATAAATGCATGTAAAATTGTAGAAAAATAGTAGAATGGATGGAAATGTGATAATAGCATGAATATGTAGATATCATGCGGTTAGGATGAAAATTTGTAGGTTTATACGAGATTTAGGGATGTAAGCTATAGTAACTCAAAACAAGCTTTACCCCTTTGTGATTTTTGTATGAATTGCATAGTGAATGAATTGATGAATGGTTTATGGGGTTTTGAAGTAGACTCAAGGGTCTACACCCCATGATTTTTTTTGTATTTTATGATGCTTGTTTGGGGGGTCCGCCGGAGGCACCCAGTTCCAACGAATATGAAGGTTGAAACAAGGGAGGTGCCCTGGTCGTGGCAATTTGACATACCGAACTGGGTTTGGTATATTGAATTCCTATCAGATTAGGCCAAAATACCTAGATTCAGTAGACCGAAATCCCTCAATCGACCGAAATAGGGAGTTTCGATATACCGAACTAGGGATTTTTGGTATACCGAACCTGATTTTCGATCTACCGATTTTGCCCTAGTCCTGATATATATAAATGTGAATAGAAAATAGAAATAATGGTCTTAAAGGGATAATGAGTATGTGTTTATGGTGTTTTCCTCATATAAATGTCATGGAGGAATATGGAATCCAAATAAGTAAATTTGGGAATGGTTTTGGATGTATAACCCTAAGTATGATTAAAAGTGATTAAAGTGTAGTTTTGAGTAATCTTGGGCGTGAGACTCAATTTATGATTTTAAAGCATGATTTTTCATGGATTGAGTTGGGACCTTAGTAGAGGGTCGAGTGTTGCATGGAAAAGATTCCTGCAACAAAAAGAATGAAATGAAAAATGATTTTGAAACGAAAAACTTAATGTGTTTGAAAATAAAACACAAGTAATGTGTTAAGGAACCACGAGGGTTGGTGTCGACAAAGTGGTAGGAGTATGAGACTCCAATGAAACCAATTGTCAGATACAACTGTGGTTGACGAGCACGTGACGGTGTAGGCTAGGCCGAGGTATATGAGACCTAGGTATCTGGGTCACCGACGGTGAAGGCTGAGCTTAGGTTATTGAGCTTAGTTGTTCGGGTCACCGGTGGAACGTTAGATAAAGACATATCCTCGTGCTTATGAAATGAAATTGAGGCCGGTTGGCTAGGGTGGTGTCATCCCACACGGGGAATTTCACCACGATAGAGCAGGGAAGTCGGGGAAATGGTGTCCTCACCTACTACTTGTATGCTTGGTTACCCCTGATCAAGGTAACATCAGTAAAGATGTGACATCTAGGCCTGATTATCCATTTTATTATAAACCATGTAATTATTTGCAATATTGTGTATAATGGTTTATTAATGGGTAATCTATTGTTTCTTGGTTGTGTGAGGTTGTGGTTGGCTTTCTGTGCATCTGCTAGTGATTTGGGATCCATGTGGAGTCCGGTTTGAGGATGCACAGTCGCCTCGATTTGCGTGCCCATTCTTTCCTTTATTCTTTCTTTCTTCTCTCCTTCTCTCACTCACGAGCTCACCACACACCCGTCTTCTTCCCCTTCACCCTCCACCAGCCTGTGCCACCACCACCTAATGACCCGTGCCTCATCGTCATCTCCAACACGATGGGTGGCTGGCGTGATGCGGGAGGAGGTAGGGATAAGAAGGGCGGAGGCGAGTGGCCGAAGGTGAGCTGTGACGCGAGGAGAAAGGGGGAGAGGAAGAACGACGTGCGCGCAACCAAGGAAGGGGTGGTGGCTGTCCTTGTGATCCACCGGCAGGAGAGCCTCGCCGGAGTGCGGGAAGGACCACCAGGGCGCCATCGGAGGTACGCGACCCCTTCCTTTCCCTCCGTTGCTATTTTGTTAACAGTAGTGTTAATTGCATGAAATTGTGATAAATGCATGAAAAATTGTAGAAAAATTGTAGGAATGATGGAAATGTGTTGTATTGCATGAGAATGTAGAGATCATACGGTTAAGATTCATGTTTGGGGGAAAATGTGATTTTGGGGTTGAAGGCTACAGTAGCCGTTCTTGAGCCACTTCCCCTTTTGATTTTCGTATGAATTGTGTCGTTGATGAAATCATGAATGGTTTGAGGGTTTTGAAGTAGACTTGAGGTTCTACACCCCATGTTTTTATGAAAATTTATGATGTATGTTTGGGGGGTCCGATCCGGATTCCCACTTGGGGCGATTTGTCGCTGCCAGAACTAGGGTGTGTCCTGTCTGCGAAGAATTCGGTATACCGAAAAAAATTCGGTATGCTGAAATCCTAGCAGATTAGGCCAGGACCCATGTTTCGGTAGACTAAAATCTTCCGGTCGACCGAAACAGGGGGTTTCGGCATACAGGAAAATTTGGTATACCGAAATAGGAAAATTCGGTATGCCGTTTTTGCCCTAACTTTTAAAGGTTTAAATGTGATTTTTAATGAATGTTAAGTGGTTGTTATGGTATGGTTGGTTTATGTGAATGGTGTTTGCCCCATGTAACAACATGGAGGCATGTGGAACCCCAAACAAAGGGATTTGGGTGTGGTTTTGGGTTCAGACCCTATGAATTAATGAAAAGATGGTTTTGTGTGGTTTTTGGGCATGAGACCCAATTTATAGTTTTAATGTGGTTTTGATGGCTTGAGTTGGGACCCCAGTGGAGGGTCAAGTGTTGCAAGGAAACAAAGTCCTGCAATGAAAAGAATGAAATGGAAAA
>JAMKQA010021609.1:0-19099 GCA_024699735.1 Posidonia australis
CTAGCATGGCATGGCATATCGCCCTTGGGCGTATAGCAAGCGGCTGAAAAGCCAACATTTTATGGGTGAAATCAAGGAAGACCGATTTTATCGGGCGTGCGAGGGTGCCTAACACCTTCCTCACGCGTAACAGGGATCCTTACCCACATTCTGGTTATTTCGTAGACTTGTCTTTGTTGTTTTTGCATGATTTTTCATGTTATGATTTTCCTTGTCTTCCATAATAGATTAGGTGGCGACTCCATTTGTTTTGCTTTTTTCGACGAGATTTTGCCGTCCGATTTCGCATTCATTTGCGGAATCATCTCGCCGGCATGGTTACAAAACCCTAAAACTAACAAAAATCAAATTCAAACTCCTAAACTTAACTAAAAACTTAATTTAAAACCCCAGAATTGATTCAAAACCTTAAATTTAATTCAAAGCCTAATTTAGAACCCTAAATTCAACTCAAAACCCTAAATCAAACCTTAAACCCTAAATCAAACCCTAAACCTAATCCAAACCCTAAATAAACCCTAATCCAAACCCTAAACCCTAAGTCAAATCCTAAACCAAAACCTAAACTCTAAACCAAACCCTAAACTCTAAATCAAACCCTAAACCTAATTCAAAACCCTAACTTAAATCAAACCCTAAAACCTAAATCAAAACCTAAACCCAAAGTCAAAACCCTAAACCCTAACAACCTAACCACTTCTCACTCCACCATAACAACCTATAACAACCTATAACCACCTAAACAAACCCTAACCACTTCCCACTCCACCATAACAACCTATAACAACCTCTAACCACCCAAAACAAACCTAACTACTTCTCACCTTCATCATAACAACCTATAACAACTTGTAACAACTTCCAACAACCTCTAACTAACCATAACAAACTACTTTAACAACCCTACCATTTGCAAGACTATAAATATCCCCTCATTTGCAAGAGAAAAGAAGGGGAGAGGAGAGAGAGAAAAAACTTGGAAAATTGAGAGTAGAGCCTCCAAGGAGATTTCTCTCAACCTGAGCAATCAGAGAGGTCTCAGATCAGAGAGGAGGCTCAAAGAGGAGGAAAATTCAAGTTTCAGGCCATCTCCAGTGAGCTCCGGTGGCCAAACCCACTGTCTACTCAAGTAAACACCCCTCAGACCTCAATAGCCGTCAATTTTGGCTCCCTAGGTCCTCCTCCTTCTTCCCCAACCGATTCCAGCAGCGTTAGGTGGCTGCCCTGGCTAGAATCATGTCTTTTAAGGTCGCCAGATGCATTTTCCGACAACGTAGGTCGGGGCACGAATCCATTGAGCGATTCATGCCCTGGTGTGTTCCATTCTGTTAGGTTTAGTCACCCCTTGCTTCCCCATCCATTTGGACATTGCTTCAAGCTCTCTGGAGGTTGCCAGAAGTTCCTCGCCGAAGTCGCGCTCGTCGTCACCGGAGAAGAAAGGTTGCAGTTAACGCGATCTGATGCTCCACACTTTGCAACGATCCACTGACTCCTAGGAAACCTTCCACAGCACTCCCCCAATGCTCCAAAGCAGCCAAGACCTCATCTCAAGCCCCGAGCAACCATCGCAGTCGAGCTCGCTGAAGAAGACAGAGACGACGGCGAGTAGGATATATCAGAGGGTGAGGGAGCAGCACCGTTCGTGCCTCCGAATGAAAGAAAATCCTCCTCTCCACATCCCTAAGCCTCCAGAAGCTTAGAGACGCCGCACTGCTGCCCCCAAAGTCTTCTTCTTCTCCATCGCCGTTGCCGGTGTCATGTCGACGACGAGGGGGATGGGTAGTCACCTCCAGCCGTCCGATGCTCCATCCAAACCGTCAGATCTTCTTTGCTTCCTCTCCACTTGCTCATCGGTTGATTGGACGCCAGATCAGGCCTCGGAAGGCCTGGGATCGCGCTCCAGTTGTTGTTGTCGGTGAGATGCGGTCGTCGATGACCGTTGGGTCCATTTTAAGTTTCTTTTAATAAAAACTGCTACTCTTTTTTCTTTTCTTGCACAGAGGTTCTTTTTCTTACATTTAGGTCCCTACACTATTTTTTAATCCTTTTAATAATATTTTTTGTGAAAAATTGCAAAGGAACCCCTATAAGTCTTTATTAATGTTTTCCAGGTTTAAAAATTTGACATAATCCCACTGATTTACTTTTCTTACATTTTAAATCTAGTGTTTTGCATAAAAAACCCTGAGCTTTGTTAAAATAGTTTTGAATGCATGTTTTTCTATCAAAATTGCAAATTAAACCCTGGATATTCAAATATTTACACAAATGTGTTCCAAAATTGCATGTTAAACCCTGAACTTCATTAGTTTCACACTAAAAGTAAATTTTCTAGGGAAAAATTGTAGAATAGTCCCTGAACATCCTGTTTTCAAACTTAAGACCATTTTCTTGCATATTTAACCCCGAATTACTTTCGAATTGTTTTAAATACATGTTTCAATGGCAAAATTGCATATTGAACCCTACGAATCTTGAATTTGACCAAAAATGCACAGTTTTGCACATTTGACCCTAGATTTCTTCAAAATTACACAAAATGTATTTTTGGTGATTTAGCCATAGAATTTCAGCTTTCACTCAAAACATATGAATTTTGCAAAAAAGCCCCTGGAATTGACATTTTTCACTCACACAAGCATTTTGTACATTTTCTTCCCCTTTTCATGCATATTTTTTTTCATGCCTTCTTCCTTGCATCGTGCATGCATTTCTAGCTCATTTCAAACTTGATTTTTTCCATCGTTTCCCGGATTTCTTCCGACTTTCACGATTTTGATTTGATTTGGTTTTCCATCGCCCGAAGGCATACATTAATAGGCTTGACAATGCCGACATTGACCCGAATGTGGATTATTTTTTCCAATTTGACTTTCTCATATTTCTTCGAGTTTCCGCTGATTTACGTGATGCTTTCCAAGTATTCTTGATTTTTACGATTTCCCTCATCGCCCACGAGCGTACAATAAAGTGGCATTTGCAATGCTTATATTGTCCTTAGGATTATCATTTTTTCTTTCGTTTCTTTTCTTTGATTTGGCATGTTTTCCAGTCATCATTAGCATGTGCATTCAGAATAGGCAAGCATACACACAGTAGACCATTAGCAAGCAGGAAATCTAGAAAGACTGATTTCTTTGGGCGTATGGGGGTGCCTAACCCCTTCCCCATGCGTAACAAGAATCCTTACCCTTTCTCTGGTCCGCATTGATTTGTGCACTACATCCATTAGACACGAAGCATGCATATGTTTTCTTCGCCTTGGTTTCTTTTGGATTTTTCCTTTGTGTTTGGTTTTCCTCATCTTTCCATTAAAAGACTAGGTGGCGACTCCTTTTCTTATCCTTTTCGTATCTTTTCTTAGTGTTTCCGAGCCCAGTCCTCTTCTCCGGATTCACCATCTTCGTTGTGACCATATCGAGACTCCTCATGTGCTTCCACGCACATAGGAGAGCCGTATAGGGTTCCACCGGCATGGTCATAGGAACTGGCGACTCCGCTGGGAATAACCAGATTCTGGTTTTCGTTTCAATTTTCTTGCTTGTCTTTGGTCTATATACTTCATGTTTGTTTGCTTGTTTTGTTTGCTTGTACATATTTGACTTAACATGCTTTTTTGCACCTTTTTACACCATTGCCATGCCACCACACATGCACTTGACCTAATTCATGCTTTTTTTTGTCAATACTTGCTTTTCTTCACTATTTGTGAGCACTACACTAGCACATGCCATATTCATGCCTTTTGCTTGATTGATTGACTACTTGGATGCCATAATTATGTGTTTTCTTTCCCTTTTTTTTGTATTTGCCATAATTAGGAGAGTAGAGACATGTTTGCCTCCCTATCTGATTAAAATAAAACACACAAACTCAGACAAACAAATAATAAGGCATAACTAGAGACAAATGCTCACAATTCCCCATGGTTTAATAAAACGCAAGTAAAAGACACAAAAGCATTTACACATGAATGATCATCTCAGAAAGCATGCATCTTCTCCTCTGAGTCCACCCACAGTTTGCGAAGGACAATTCTAGTAGCCCATTCTATAGCTTTGGCGTAGGGCGTGTTGCTAGCTTGTCCCCCATGTCTGGGGTCGTATCAGTACTAGTAGAGGGTACAACTCCATGCTACTGCAGGAGACGAGGCCACCAACGCACCACCCATTCACTGCTTGTGCTTCGGCCAGGATTTAGAACGGGAACCTTACTTTTCTAACCAGAGTCAAAACCTAAAACCCATGAGTGCGTCCCATGTAGTCAACCCCATATGGGACATGCATAGTGAGAGAGTGCACTTTAGGACATTCATCTACATTGTTTGTCATGGCATGCCACTTTAATAACTCGCATTTGTCTTTGCGTCGTTCGTCAGGTTCTGATACCTATTTCTCTTGCCTGTTTTCTCAGGTAGCTTGTTGTGAGGTCCTCAGCTAGGAGCTTAGGTGTCTCTATTGCAGGCGGCCTCCCATGGTTGTTTTCTCTTGCCTTTTCTGAGCTATTGATCACTTTTTGTTAGTAGCTCGTCTTAGAGCTCGTGCGTTTGTCTTTTTCCATAACTCCTTTTATTTCGCTTGTGGCTAGCCATGGCCCCATAGACCCGCAAGCCTCCAGTTATTGTTTTGAAAGGGGATCCTCATTCAAATCCTCCATCTCTCACTTTGACTGCTTCTTCTTCCCTCTATTTGTCCCGATTTAGGAATCATAGAGGATCCCTATCTCCTCTTCTGAGACAGTGGTAGGCACAAGCCGATCTAGGGCCCGTCACCGAGTTGATTATGGTGACTACCACACAGCTCCCAAAAGTTCTGCCAACTGCACCCTATCTCTCGGGCCCTCCTATTTCAAGAGTTCAACTAACTGCGGTTGCATCTATTTTAGCGGCCATTTTTGTTTTGCTCTTGCCTTCTGACCTATCTTTTGATGGGTCTTCGGCCACACAGGCTCAGTACTTGAGAGCTTTAATCCGAGGGTTTGAGCGCATGGCCCTTTCTCTTGATCCTGTTGAGAGTCCTCCGCTTTCGGCCTCTGAGGTTCCAGTGCAGACCACTACAGCATTGCAGGCTCACCCCACTTCACCATCGCCCATACCATCGCCCTAGCATCACACTACTCTCGCGATGAGGGTGTTATCTTTGCCTCCTGCACCACAACTGCATTGGTCACAACATGCATCACAGTCAATTAAGAATCAACCCATTAGTTGTGCAAGAGTACAGTATTTCCCAAGTCCGTCGCCCGGAGCTGTACCAGTGCCACAACTGTTGCTCTCATGCTCAATACTACACACAGCACAGCATACTCAGAACCCACCTAAGTATCAAGATCAAGTCCCAACACGTAGGTCATCACAGCACACTATGCGCACACCTTAGCTCAACAAGGACAGCAACCTAAGGAGAAACGAGGCCGTCGCGTTGAAAGCAACTACACTCCACTAGGCGAGTCGCTGAGCGCTATTTTTCCTCATGTTGTGTCGCTTTTGAGACTCCCAAATCCACGCCCCCCACCAACTCCACTCCCTCTGTGGTACGATGCGAACGTATACTGCAATTATCATTGAGCCCCGGAGCACTTGACTGATAATTGCCACACTCTGCAGGACGTCGTTCAGACTTTGATCAATAGTGGGACTATAGTCGTTGGCACACAAGGTGCAGCACCCACATCCATGTCTTCATCCTCACCAGCATCTAGGTCAGCACGTATTACACACCCACACACCACTATTGAACCGACGCGTATCGCTACATCTGTACAACAAGGGCAGCAACAACGGCAAAGGCGACCTCGCCATAAGGAAAGTGACTTCAATCCACTTGAAAAGTCGTTGAGTGTCATCTTTCCCAAAGTTGCGCCATTCCTGCAGCTACTGGAGATTCGCCAGCCACCGGACCTGCATCCCAAGTGGTATAAGACAAACTTGTTCTACCAATTCCATCGCACCCGTGGACATTTGACAAACAAGTGTCACACTCTCCAAAATGCTATCCAGGATTTGATTGACAATGGAGACATTGTCGTTAACACACAGGAGGCAGCACACCCATACACTTGCACCCACACCCGCATATGCACGTGCACGCCCTAGAATAGCCGACCTTACCTTGTCTAAGCTGGCTAGCTCCTTGGATGCTGGAATTTCAGGTGTTTTTCCCTCTTTCACCCAGTTATTTCCTGGGGAATCCATCGAGCCTCATTAGCCTAGTTTGTCCTCTTGTCTTTTCTCAATTCTATCTGGCGACACTCACGTGTGCCACTCGTGTTCTTGTTCCTCTGTGGGGGGTCTAACCTAAAGCTTGCCAGTTTTGCCATGCACTGATCTGACCCAGCATGTGCAAATACCCTAGATCAAGTAGGAGACAACCTTCACAGTAGATATCAACTCCAATAGAGATACAGTCTTAATGTCACCGTAGATTCAGCATTCACAGTGGTAGTCTCAGTTTCAATAATGGTTTCGATAGCTTTGGGTACACCTACCTTGATTCCAGTTTCCAGTGGCACTACTAGGAGTTACTTTGAACCCCAATGGCATCGACAAAATAGCAACAACAAGGACAGGAGTTGTATCTTTTTTTTCCCTTGGCTTCTTTTGTTTCCTTTTTGCATCACCATATATCAAAACACAAAAAAATAATAATAATAAATAGAAAAAGCACAAAAGTTGACAAAAGAAAAAAAAAGACAAAAAAAAACAAAAAACAAAAAAACATCAAGAACAATTGAAAATAATAGTTTGCTTGTCAATAACCTTCAGCCCGATAATGAAAAGTAGGTAAGCTCGCCTATGTTAGAGTGGATTATCCCTCCTCAATGGTCACCACTTAAACAACCAAGTTAGCAAGGGAGCCACCGAACATCAAAGGTGGATGAAATGTCCAAACTACGTAAGGATCCTGCACCTCCAAGAGGGAGATAAAATGTTAGGGGTGACTGAGCTAGAAAAGAAAATATACATTTGCAAGGGCATAAAAGAACAGAGAAGATAGAAGGCGAAGACAGAAGTCAGCCCAAGAGTGAGAGGCGTGTGTTGCTGCTCTACCCTTACCACACCTTGGAGAGGAGTTGGAGTATGCACTCAGTAAAATCACACCTTTGAGGGACTAACTCACCCTCTTGTAATAAAGGCCTCGTGAATAGATCAGGCGCTTATTACCTCCAAGTAAAGGTTAAAGTGAAACCGCACGTCTATGAGGGAGTAAAAGAAAAGTCAATGATATTAAAAATAAAAGCAGGTGTAGGACCTTAAAGAGTTTGGCATGGAGCCAGGTCCATTACACTACCTTACAGTGAGTTCAAGTGCCACCACTACCCAATGAGAGCCACCAATGACTTGCGAATCTCTGTAGTGTCAACTAAGTTGAAGGTGTCATCCTCCTCTAACAGGCATATAGCTATTCAACCTAGCTGAGGGTAGACAAACAGTCGAACTAAACAAGCAAGTGATCTAGATAATGAACTCATTGAACAAGCAAAACAATAAATGCAGATAACAAGCAACTAAAATCACAAGGCATGCATTTCTTGATCAAACAAAAAGGTCACTCTTAAATAATTAAATAGCTCACAATAATAGAGTCCACCACAATAATCATAATCATCACAATTTTGCTTGGATGAAACTTTTTGCTTGCATATGGTTTAGTTCAATAGGGTTTTTTCCAAGTACTTTTAGCCAGGGGCATTTCAACTGCCTAGTGGTTAAAGAGCTTAAGCAACAAGGACACCAGTTAGTGTACGAGCTACATGGACTTGTAGAATCAACAGCATGACAGGAATTCCTCTGCAACAGTTCAAGTGTGGTAAACATTATTTGGAGAATGCCCAAGGTTAACACAGTCAAGTACATGTTCGTAGCCAGTACACAATGACACAATAAGTAGCAGGACAAAGAATGGCCAGCCTAAGACAGACTACAATTTATCACATTACTTCCTACCATCAGAGTATAACTCAGGACAGTGGATGAATATACATGCCTTTAGTAAGTGAACAAATGTGTCTCTGGCCTAAACCAAAATCAACCTCGACCACTTCAGTGATTCAAAGTACGCCTACAGTCACAACCTAATCCTCAAGTCTTTACATCCTCGAGTGGTGCCCAACACTTCCCAGGGTAGCCTGACTCGATGCAAGAGGCATCCATTTTGCCTTAGTATCTCCTGATCTGACTTCTATTTTCATTGAGCATCATTCACCTTTTATGCTAGGAGCATGTCAACTGCTTTCTAGCAGGGCTCACACAATCTGTTACTTGGTTCATCAAGGGCAAGTAAGTTGTTCTCTGATCAGGACCTACACATCAAATGATTAGCGGAGACAACAGCATGACTGTGGACTCTACGCAACAATCCAGAATTTGCCAAATACAATCAGGAGAAGGTCCTACGGTAGCACGGTCAAATACAAAGCTACCAAAACACCACGATGGAACAGAACACACCCTAAACATACCAATCAGAGGCAGGTTACAATCCTGATCAAAGGTCTATATCGAGTTGCCCCGATTCCTTCTGCCTTCCAAGTACAATACAGGATGGCATGTGGGTATACATACTTCTAGTCACTTGATGAATGTATCACTTGCTTCGACTAGTGATGGTCTCAAGTACTCCAATGGTTCAAGGAACATCTGTAGTTAGAGTCTGGCTTCCAAGACCCCATACCCTCAAGTGATGTCCAGCCAGTCCAATACTAGGGTATGTCAGCTGCTCTTTGGTCTAGAGTCACATATCATGTGCCTGACAAAACACCAGCTACAGTGTAATTGAACCAGAATCTTCAACCAGGGGCATGTCAGCTGCTCTTTGGTCAAAGGTCATGTATCAGGCGCCTAACAGAACATCAACTTACTATGTAATTGAAATAGAGCCTTCGACTAGGGGCATGTAAGCTACTTTGTGAAAGGGGAACTATTTTGAGAACGCTTGGTGCAAATTGTCTTCCAAATGATGGTCAAGTGCACATTCTTATAAAGAAGTGACATTCATTACAGCCAGGGCATCGTTGGCATGTCACAAACACTCTGAATTCACGACGGCATTGGGCATAGACAACAAATCCTCAGCTGCTTCAACTGATATTCCCCATAGCGACGATGATCCAGGGTGTACTGGTACTTAAATAAGCTCCCCATGGCAAATCCTTTTGGCTAAACAGTCAGTCAGGACCCCTACATCCTTGTCTTCCTTATTCGCGTCCGAAAGGACGGAGTTCCAAGGCATTCTCCTTGACTTCATTCCAAGATGGATGAGGTCCTTTTCCCTTGGTCGGTAAGTCCGAAACTTACAAATCTCCCTTTGGTCGGTAAGTCTGAAACTTACCATTCTCCCTTTGGTCGGTAAGTCCGAAACTTGCCATTTTCCCATCTTGGTCTGTAAGTCCGAAACTTACCATTCTCCCTTTGGTCGGTAAGTCCGAAACTTGCCATTTTTCCTTCTTAGTTGGTAAGTCCGAAACTTACCATTCTGCCTTTGGTCAGTAAGTTCGAAACTTACCATTCTCCCATTGGTCGGTAAGTCCGAAACTTGCCATTTTTTCTTCTTGGTCGATAAGTCTGAAACTTACCATTCTCCCTTTGGTCTGTAAGTCTGAAACTTATCATTCTCCCTCTAGGACAGTAAGTCCGAAACTTACCATTCTTCCTTTGGTCGATAAGTTCGAAACTTACCGTTCTCCCTTTAGACGACAAGTCCGAAACTTGCCATTTTCCCTTCTTGGTCAGTAAGTCCGAAACTTTCCATTCTCCTTTTGGTCGGCAAATCTAAAACTTGCCATTTTCCCTTGGTCGGTAAGTCGGAAACTTACCATTCTCCCTTTGATCGGTAAGTACAAAACTTACCATTCACCCTTTGGTCAGCAAGTTCGAAACTTGACATTTTCCCTTCTTGGTCGGTAAGTCCAAAACTTACCAATCTCTCTTTGGTTGGTAAGTCTGAAACTTACCATTCTCCCTTTGGTCAGTAAATCCGAAACTCGTCAGTTTCCCTTCTAGGTTGGTAAGCCCAAAACTTACCATTCTCCCTTGGTCGGTAAGTCTGAAACTTGCCATTTCCCTTCTTGGTCGGTAAGTCCGAAACTTACCATTCTCTCTTTAGTCGGCAAGTCCGAAACTTGCCATTTTCCCTTCTTGGTCGGTAAATCCGATACTTACCATTCTCCCTTTAGTCGATAAGTCTGAAACTTCCCATTCCCCTTTTGGTCGATAAGCCCAAAACTTGTCATTTTCCCTTCTTGGTCAGTAAGTCTAAAACTTACCATTCTCCCTTTGGTCGGTAAATCTGAAACTTACCATTCTCCATTTGATCGGTAAGTCTAAAACTTGCCATTTTCCCTTCTTGGTTGATAAGTTCGAAACTTACCATTCTCCCTTTGATCAGTAAGACCAAAACTAACCAATCTGCCTTTGGTCTGTAAGTCCAAAACTTGCCATTTTCCTTTCTTGGTCAGTAAGTCCGAAACTTAACATTCTCCCTTTGGTCGGTAAGTCCAAAACTTACCATTCCCCCTCTTGACTGGTAAGTCCGAAACATACCGTTTTCCCTTTGGTCGGTAAGTCTAAAAATTGCCATTTTCCTTTCTTGGTCGGCAAGTCTGAAACTTACCATTCTCCCTTCAGTTGGCAAGTCCGAAACTTGCCATTTTTCCTTCATGGTCGGTAAGTCCGAAACGTACCATTCTCCCTTTGGTCGATAAGTCTGAAGCTTACCAATCTCTCACTTGGTCGGTAAGTCTGAAACTTACCATTCTCCCTTTGGTCGGTAAGTCTGAAACTTACCATTCTCCCATTGGACGGCAAGTCCGAAACTTGCCATTTTCCCTTCTTGGTCAGTAAGTTCGAAACTTATCAATCTCGCTTTGGTCGGTAAGTCCGAAACTTGCCATTTTCCCTTCTTGGCCGGTAAGTCTGAAACTTACCATTCTCCCTTTGGTCGGTAAGACCGAAACTTACCATTCTCCCTTTGGTCGATAAGACCGAAACTTACCATTCTCCTTCTTGGCGTGTAAGTACGAAACTTACCATTCTCCCTTTAGTCGGTAAGTACGAAACTTCCCATTCTCCCTTTGGTCGACAAGTCCGAAACTTGCCATTTTCCATTCTTGGTCGGTAAGTTTGAAACTCACCATTCTCCCTTTGGTCGGTAAGTCCGAAACTTACCATTCTCTTTTTGGTCGGCTAGCTTGAAACTTGCCATTTTCCTTCTTGGTCAGTAAGTTCGAAACTTACCATTCTCTCTTTGGTCGGCAAGTCCGAAACTAGTCATTTTCCCTTCTTGGTCGGTAAGTCCGAAACTTACCATTCTCCCTTTGGTCGGTAAGTTCAAAACTTACATTCTCCCTTTGGTTGGCAAGTCCGAAACTTGCCATTTTCCATTCTTGGTCGGTAAGTCTGAAATTTACCATTCTCCCTTTGGTTGGTAAGTCCAAAACTTACCATTCTCCCTCTTGGCTGGTAAGTCCGAAACTTACCATTCTCCCTTTGGTCGGTAAGTACGAAACTTATCATTCTCCCTTTGGTCGGCAAATCCGTAACTTGCCATTTTCCCTTCTTAGTCGATAAGTCTGAAACTTACAATTCCTCCTTTTGTCGGTAAGTCCAAAACTTACCATTCTCCCTTTATTCAGCAAGTCCAAAACTTGCCATTTTCCCTTGTTGGTTGGTAAGTCCGAAACTTACCATTCTCCCTTTGTCGACAAGTCCGAAACTTGTCATTTTCCCTTCTTGGTCGGTAAGTCCGAAACTTACTGTAGTCACCCCAAATACTTACAGTGGGACCTTAAACTCTAAAACTAACCTAAATCAAATTTAAAATTCAAAAACCTAACTCAAAACCCTAAAATTAGCTTTAAACCCTAATCCAAACCCTAAACCCTTGGTCAAATCCTAAATCAAACCCTAAACCCTAGGTTAAACCATAATCCAAACCCTAAACCCTAGGTTAAACCCTAATCCAAACCCTAAACCCTAGGTTGAACCATAAACCCTAGGTCAAACCTAAGTCAAACCCTAAACCATAAGTCAAACCCCAAACCCTAACAACCTAATACTTTCCACCTTCATCATAACCACCTACAACAACCTCTAACCACCTAAACAAACCCTAACTACTTCCCACCTTCATCATAACCACCTATAACAACCTTAACCACTTAAACAAACTCTAACAACTTCCCACTTAATCCAGCAGCCTCTAACTAACCACAACAACCCATAACAACCATGGCAAGCCCATAAATACCCCCCATTTGCAAGTGAGAAAAGGTTGTTGGAAAATTTTAGAGGAGAGCCCCTAAAGCTTTTTCTCCCAACCAGAACAACCAAAGAGGTCCAGGAGCAAGGAGGAAGCTCGGGGAGGAGAAAATTTTGAGTTTCAAGCCATCTCTAGCGACCTCCGACGGCCAAGGTCACTACCAGCTTAGGTATGCCCTCCATATAACTCAATTTCCTTCCAAAATAATCTCCTAGGTCTCCCTCTACCATCTCCAGTCGATTCCAATAGAGCTAGAGGTCTTCCCTGGCTAGAATCGTGGTTTCAAGCCTCACCGGAGCCATTCTCTAGTGACAGAGGTGGGGGCATGAATCCAGTGGTCGATTCATGCTCCAGGGTGCTCGATCCTCTTTTCCTGAGGTCCCTCTTGCTTCTCCAACTCCTGGTGTGCCATTTCAACACTTCCCCAAGCCCTTAGTAGCTAGTCGCTGGAGTCACACGTCGTTGTTGTCGCCGGGGAAAACGACTGGTAGCGACGACGGGTCGCGCACCTCCAGCTCTGCCACGCCTCGCCAAGTACCAAAGAATGTTCCACAGCACGCCCCGAACACTCCGGGGCCATTAGAGTTGAGCTTTGTGCCCTGAATCACCCCTGCAACCATGCTCATCGGAGAAGACGACAGCGACAACAAGAGGAACCCAACATCACGTGATCTCCCTCTTTTTCTGGCCTCTGAAGGAAGGGGAATGCTCCACACATCATCCTCATGCTACCAGGAGCCTCATGTCGCAGCTCCATGGCCTCCAGGTTCCCCTTCTTCCACGACACCGTCGTCGAAGTTGCGTCGATGGAAAGGGAGGTGGGGGGCCAATTCGACCGTCACTTCCAAGATCCTGACCATTGGATCTTCTCCCCTCTTTCTCCTCTTGCTCCCAATGGAGCCTGATTGATGATCGGGCATCGGGATGCCCCAAAAGGGCATCCCAGACGGTCGTCGACGGTGGAGTTCCGTCGACGGCAGCCGTCGCTCTTTTTTCTTTTTAAAATAAAAAAAAAGTTTTCTTTGAATAAACTTTTGTACTTTTCGTTTCCTTACATTTAGGTCCTTATGTCTTACATTTGGATCCCTTTTTTCTTACATTTAGGTCCCTGCAATAGATTTTAAATCATTTTAAATAATATTTGTTCTGAAATATTGCAATGTGACCCCTAAGCTTTCTTAATAATGTTTTCCATGCTTAAAAGTTTGACATAAACCCTTTGAGTTTCTTTTCTTACATTTTAAATCCAGTATTTTGCATAAAAACCCCTGAGCATTGTTAAAATAGTTCTACATGCATTTTTCAGTCAAAATTTGTAAGTTAAACCTTGTGAATTCAAATATTTGCTCAAATGTGTCCTGAATTGCATTTTAACCACTAAATTTTACTGATTTCTCACTAAATGCATGTTTTCTAGGGTAAATTTGCTTGTCAGTCCCTGAAACTTTCTATTTTCAAACATGGACTCTTTTTCTTGCACATTTAACCCTAAATTTCCACAGAATTGCATTAAATACATGTTTTAATGGCAAAATTGCACATTTGAATTTGACCAAAACTACACAGTTTTGCACATTTGACCCTAGATTTCTTCAAAATTACATAAAATGTGTTTTTCTATGTATTTTTGATGATTTAGCCTCAGAATTTCAGTTTTCACTCAGAATTTGAGAGTTTTGTACAAAAACCCCTGGAATTTACATTTTTACACTCACACATGCATTTTGTACATTTTGTTGCTATTTTTCATGCATATTTTCTGGTGTTTTCTTCCTTACATTGTGCACACATTTCTAACTCATTTCAAGCTTGGTTTTCCCATCGTTTCTCGGATTTCCTCCGACTTTCACGATTTTGATTTGATTTGGCTTTCCATCACCCGAGAGCGTACATTAACAGGCTTAACAATGCTGACATTTCCCGAATGAGGATTATTTTCCTTAATTTGATTTTCTCGAATTTCTTCGAGTTTCCACTGATTTACGTGACGCTTTCTGAGAGTTTCTCGATTTTCACGATTTCCCTCATCGCCCATGGGCGTACAATAAAGTGGCATTATCAATGCCTACATTTGTCTCTCAGATTATCATTTTTTATTTTCTCTTCATCCTTTCTCAGATTTGGCATGTTTTATAGTCATCTTTAGCATGTGCACTCTATGACCATGCTGACCCGGGGGTCCGCGTGGAGTCACGCTAGAGGGAAGGAGATCACAGCCATGCCAAGATGGCGAAGGCACAAGGAAAGATAAAAGAAAAGGAAAAGAGGAGTTGCCACCTAGTCTTTTAAGAGAAAGACGAGGAAAACCACAAAAAAAGATTGGATGCATGAGGTGCAGATGTGAAGGCTGGATGTCTGCTAATTAGAGGATGGATAAGGATTCCTATTACGCACGAGGAAGGTGTTAGGCACCCTCGTACGCCCGAGAAACTCGGTCTTTCTAGTCTAGATTGCTTGCTAAAGGCTAGATGGATGTTTGCTGAACCAAGATCATGCTTTAATCATGCTAATACGTATGCCATGACAAGACTGGATGGATGTGCAAGATGATGTGCGAAAACTGTAGAGAAATCCACATGAATTGACAAAATCGCAGAAAATCACATGAAATGATGAGGTTTTTGTAAGAACGCCTCGAAAAATCATAATGATGTCAAAAGGATGAAAAGTCGAGTCAACCCACGTCCTCGGAATCACAGAAAAAGTCGTGAAAATCAAAAAAGGGAAAAATAATCCATGGTGGGGTCAATGTCGGCCTTCAGGCCTATTAATGTACGCCCTAGGGCGATGAAATCCAAATCAAATCAAAATTTGAAATGAAAGATTAAAGCAAATTAAATCGAATATCGAATAAGAAACTCTGAATGCGAAGTGAAGGAAGAAATCCACTAAAGAAAAGGCATGGGATGCCGGCTCACTAAATGCAAATGTGAGGAAAAGTAATATGAAATGCATGGACAAGTGCCTAAATGCGCAAAACCTCTAAAGAATGGCTTAGACATGGACTATGCATGACTGAGTGCAAAAATTGAGATGTATGCTCATGAATTGGAGACATAAGGGCAATTTGATCATTTCCCTGGCCAGATGTGATAAATGCTTGCGTGGGAGTGATGCATGGTCTAAATTATGTCAAAATGTGTGTTAAATGTCTATAGGATGTTACTTGCAAGAAAACATGGAGGAGAAAATAAACAAAATGATGTAAACACAATAAAGGACAAACATAAGGGCCAAGATGCAAAATTCACAAAAAAGAGTGAGAATCTGGATGAAAAACATGCTCATGACATCTATCCTAGCATGCAAATGATGGGTCCTATGTCAATGTGGCACTGGGATGTAAAAGTTGCACTTGGATGATTTCTTGGAAAGTCAGTGTCTAAAGTGCATAATTCACACATAAGTGCCAATGTGACTAGAATGTGAGACTAAAGATCAAACTTCAGTGAAAACATGATTTTTAAAC
This sequence comes from Posidonia australis, assembly GCA_024699735.1. Classification (NCBI taxonomy): domain Eukaryota; kingdom Viridiplantae; phylum Streptophyta; class Magnoliopsida; order Alismatales; family Posidoniaceae; genus Posidonia; species Posidonia australis. The sequence goes on from JAMKQA010021609.1 coordinate 15,727, forward strand.
AGAATCTGTGATTAAATGCAAAATATGAGATACAATGAGCGAAAAATAACCCAAAATATGCAAGAAAACATTTAAAATCCTAAATGATGGATTTAAAAATAATCTAAGGGCCTATATGTAAATTGCATGCTCAGGAATGATTTGGTGTGAATCCAAGGACTTTTATGCAAAAATTTTGGACCTGAAAGTGATAAAAATTGGGATTTTATATTGGTCAGTGCAATTATAAAGTTTCCTAAGGTCTAGTATGCAAAATTCACAGAGAAAACTCATTTTTTTAAGTTCTAGGGGCTAAATGCAAAAGACTAGGACCAAACTGTAAAGAAAATTAAATTTTAATGATAGTCAGTGTAATTTTCAAATCTTTTAGGGCTCAGATTGCAAATTTCCCAGAGAAAAATCATTTTAAAGGATTCTTGGGGCTAAATGCAAATGTTCAAGACTTAAATGCAAAGAAATCATGGTTCCAGGGACGTAGATGTAATAAAAACGTGCACTAATATGTTAGGAATTAAAAAATAAAATATTCAGGGGGTCATATGCAAAAATCATAGAGAAAATAAAAGAATAGAAAGTACTTTAAAACTAGAGGGACAAAAATGCAAATGTTTGGACCCATATGCAATAAAAAAGGATTTAAATGTAATAAAATGTGACATCTGCGCCTGATTATCCATTTTTATTTGTAAACCATGTAATTAATTGTGATATTGTTTAAATGGTTTATTAATGGATAATCTGTTGTTTCTTATTTGTGTGAGCTTGTGGTTGGTTGTCTGTGCGCATGTTTGTGATTTGGGACCAATGTGGAGTCCAGTTTGAGGATGCATAATCGCCTCGGTTTGCGTGCCTGGGTCATTGGACCTAGTTGTTCGGGTCACCGAGCTCGTAACGATGTAGGCTGAGCCTGGGCTTTTAAGCCTAGTTGTTCAGGTCACCGACGGTGTAGGCTGAGCCTGGGTCATTGGACCTAGTTGTTCAGGTCACTGACTAGGGCGTCAAACAGAGACGTATCCCCGTGCACTTATGAAAATGAAATTGAGGCCGGTTGGCCGGGGCGGTGACATCCTGCACGGGGAATTTCATCGCGGCAGTGTAGGAAGGCAGGGGAAGGATGTCCTCGCCTACTGCTTGTATGCCTAGTTACCCCTGATCAAGGTAACAACAGTAAAGAAAAGTGGAAATGAATAAAGAAAGTGAAATGTGATTTGGTCAAGATTGGACTGATGAAATGGTCCTAAAATCCTGAAAAGAAATGATGATATTTTAACCATTTGCCAGCCAGTGTTTATGATTTGGTTTTGAGCCCAATGGGGCAATGTGTTTTAGGCTGGATCTGGTCAGAAATGTGAATTTGAAAGTGTGTTTTGGGAAGAAATCCCAAATATTAGAAATGGAAATGTTTTGGAAAAATGAATTCCAAAAGGTTTTTGAAAGGAATGTTTTGTAAGAAAAAGTGGTTTTGGAATGAATTCCCAAATGTTTTGAGAAAAGAAAAGGAAACATGGCTTTTGAAAAAGCATGGATTGCGATTGAATTTCCAAGTGATTGTTTAATAAAAGAAAGGATGATTTTTCAAAAAAAGAGAAAACTAAGCATTGAAAAAAAATGAGATTTATGGTTTTGCCGAGGTTTTGTGGTTTGTATGTTTTGGGGCACATACTGGGTGACTTAGATGTCACTCACGCATGCTATTTGGTTTTCAGGTGCAGACCACGTGCAACCGAGTTCCAGTGCAGGAGTTGGAGCTTCTAGCCGCACATTGTGATCCTGAAGGTAAGCCTTAGTTACAGTTATTTGATGTTTCTTTAATTAGTGTAATTATGCTTGATACTGTGTTATGGTAGCATGCCCGGGATCGGGCCGTTACAGAGTTGTATCAGAGCTAAGGTTACACCTTGTGCACCGACTTGGTGATGTCTGGTCTAGTGGCTTCCTAGGACTGCACAAAAGAGGGTCGTGCACCTGAATTTTTGGATTGTTGTGTTTTGTGGTGCTGGCAGGAAGATGTCTTGCCGAGGCCACAGTCGTGGCAAGACCCCTGTATCTGACTCCGAGACGGGAGAGAGTAGTGCATGGAGGGGGATGAGACGGGAATTTGGCGAGATGATGCGGGGTTTCGCCCAGTCCTTTGGCAGTAGCGGCAATGATGAGGCGAAGGGAGACCCGTGGATCAAGTAGTTCCGCCAGCTTGGTGCGCCAACCTTTGATGGGCACGGCACTCCTGAGGAGTGTGAGGCTTGGTACCTAGAAGTGGAAAAAATCCTTGAGGGGATTGAGTGTCCAGCAGAGAAGTGGGTCCGGATCGCAACTTTCTAGCTCAAGGGTGCTGCGGATCAGTGGTGGAGGACAGTGCACCGCACCAAATTCCCGAACACGGACCTGCTGATGATCTCTTGGGATGAGTTCCGAGGGGTGTTCTTTGAGAGGTTTTTCCCTGAGCATGAGAGGGATAAGCTGGACAGAGAATTCAGGAACCTGAAGCAGGGTAGCCTGTCTATGGCTAAGTATGAGTCGTCCTTCCTTCGGCTAGAGTAGTTCTCTCAGGCTGCAGTTTCTAAGAAGAACAAAGCTAAAAGATTTGTAAAAGGACTGAACCCTGTGTTGAGATCCAGTGTTATTGGCTTCAGATGCCAGACTTTAGCGGAGGCTGTTGAGCTTGCTAGCCGCTATGACGATGATCGTACGCTGTTTCAGGAAGAGTATCCCAAGAAGGAAAAGGGGAGAAAGTCTGTCTCTCGACTTTCCATTTCTCGACCGTCTATGACGGGAGCGCCAAGTTCTGGGAGCTCTGGCAGCTCTAGGATGAAGCGGAAGCAATGGCCTACATCTAGTAGAGAAGAGAGCATTGGTTTCAGCTATGCTGGGTCTAGCTGTGGCCCACAGGTGGGACCATGCCATGTCTGTGGCAAGATGGGGCTTGTAGCGGCGCAATGTTGGCAAAGGCAGAGGAATTTGGACAGAGTAATCTGCTACAACTGTGGGAAGTCCAGACATTACCAGAAGGACTGTCCCAATCTGCCAAAGCCAGTGGGTGATGCGCCACGTCAGCCTACCAAGGGGAGAGTGTTCTCCATTGCTGCCCCATGTGTTGGTCCATCTAGAGATGTGGTGGAAGGTGAGAATTAGCACAGCTGAGTTTGATAAGTCCTATCCAGTAATAATAGATCCTATGTGTAATTGAAACTATTTCTCAATATGATTATGGTTATGGTGTGTTGATTATAGGATCTTTCCTTGTGGCTGATCGGATGGCCCGAGTCTTGTTCGACTCCGGGAGTTCATTTTCTTTTGTCTCCGAGTCGTTTGCTTCTGAGATCGAGACTAGGCCAGCCAGGTTGGCATTCCACCTAGATGTGGTCACTCCATTGGG
>JAMKQA010021610.1:0-19676 GCA_024699735.1 Posidonia australis
ACCTAGAGATTGTAAGGTGTTGGTGATCTCATTAAATCTAGTAAACATTTCACCTATGGTTTCATTTTGAATAATTCATATTTGTGGACTAGCATGTTAATTTTGGTTTCTTTTACTTGATTAGTTCCTTCATGAGTGACTTGTAAAACATGCCAAGCTTTATGTGAGGTTTTACAATTGGAAATTTTATTAAATTGTTCTGGATTTACAGCACAAAATAAGATATTTAGACCTTTTGCATCTAATTGAGCTAGGATTTTTTCTTCATTGCTCCATTATCTATAAGATTATGAGCTTAAGGTGAATCCATTTATAACAACATCCCATAACTCAAAATGTATAGATTTCAAGTAGATTATCATTCTACACTTCCAATAGTTGTAATTTATTCCATCAAACAAGGGGGGTCTATTTATGCTTTGACATTCTACAATATTGTGATATGAGGGAGAAGCCATCTAGTAGACAATGAGTCTATATCAAGATTACCATGCTCTGATACCAATTGTTGGATACTAAGGCTTCTCTAGAGGGGGGGTGAATAGAGAATCTCTGATTTTTGTTAAATTTTAACTTTTGATATGCAAATTTATGAAGATAAAACTCAATCACATAAACATTTAACCACAAGTACTCAGAGAATTTATAGTGGTTCAGCCAACCCTGGCTTAGTCCACTCCTTAAGTTCCCCACTTGAGACTTAACCCATTTATTCAATAACTATAATTTTACAAGCAACTAATTTACCTTGCTTCTTGCCTCGAATAGCAATTTCCTTCTCCTTCCTAGAGAATAACTCAAAGCACGTTGATGGTGAGAGTGACCCTTGCACAACTTGTGATCTCCCACTTGCTCGTCAAGCTTGTCGGAATGGGAATGCAAGCTCAATGTGACTTGGAGCGAAGTATGAATGGAATTTTGACTCAATCACTTGAACCACTAGAAGTATGATAGCTCAGTATTTTTTAGTGGTTTGTGAGGTGCATATGGACATTGATTTATAGTGATGAGCTTGCCTCTAAATGTGACTAACGACTAGTAAATCTTTTGCTTACTGACATAAGATTCGGTATGCCGAAATTCAATCGGTCGACCGAAATCTGTAACGGTCGGGTTAATTCGGTATTCCGAAATGTTGCGAGGTGCCGATTTTGCTCTCAGCTTCCTTTGTTCTTGAATTTCGGTGTGCCGTCTGATGTTTCGTTTTCTCCTGATTCGGTATTCCGAAAATATTCAGTATGCCGTTTTTGCTTTCAGCATCCTTTGTTCTTTGAATTTCGGTGTGCCGTCTGATGTTCCATTTTCTCCAAATTCGGTATTCTGAAAATATTCGGTATGCCGATTTACATGTGACTTAAGAATTACATATCCTTTCTTGTATAATCTTCCTTTACACTTCAGTACATTGTTTTTACATCTCATTAATACAAATATATGATTTTACATCTCATGAATACAAATATATGATTTTACATTGTTGAAAAATCTTACATTTATTTTGATGATAACAATTTTGTTGTGTTTAAGCACAGGAGGCTATAAAAGGCCATATGAAGAAAGTAATATACTAAATTGTAAAACAATCATATATGTAAGTGTTATGAGATGTGAAATCATATATTTGTATTCATGATATGTAAAAACAATGTACTGATGTGTAAAGGAAGATTATACAAGAAAGGATATGTAATTTTTAGGTCACATGTAAATCAGCATACCGAATATTTTTGGAATACCAAATCAGGAGAAAACGGAACATCAGACGGCACACCGAAATTCAAAGAACTAAGGATGCTGAAAGCAAAAACGGCATACCAAATATTTTAGGAATACCGAATCAGGAGAAAACGGAACATCAGTCGGCACACCAAAATTCAAGAACAAAGGATGCCGAGCGCAAAATCGGCACACCGCAACATTTCGGAATATCAAATTAACCTGACCATTACAGATTTCGGTCGACCGATTGAATTTTGGCATACTGAATCTTATGTCAATAAGTAAAAGATTTACTAGTCATTAGTCACACTTAAAGGCATGCTCATCACTATAAATCAAGGTCCATATGCACCTCACAAACCACTGAAAAATACTGAGCTATCATACTTCTAGTGCTTCAAGTGATTGAGTCAAAATTCCATTCATACTTCGCTCCAAGTCACATTGAGCTTCCACTCCCATTCCGACAAGCTTGACGAGCAAGTGGGAGATCACATGTTGTGCAAGGGTCACTCTCACCATCAACGTGCTTTGAGTTATTCTCTAGGAAGGAGAAGGAAATTTCTATTCGAAGCAACAAGCAAGGTAAATTAGTTGCTTGTAAAATTATAGTTATTGAATAAAAGGGTTAAGTCTCAAGTAGGGAACTTTGGCTGAACCACAATAAATTCTCTGAGTACTTGTGGTTGAATGTTTTTGTGATTGACTTTTATCTTAATAAATTTGCATATCAAAAGATAAAATTTAACAAAAATCAGAGATTCTCTATTCACACCCCCTCTAGAGAAGCCTTAGTATCCAACATACATCTCATAACACTTACATATATGATTGTTTTACAATTTAGTATATTGCTTTCTTCATATGGCCTTTTATAGCCTCCTGTGCTTTAACACAACAAAATTGTTATCATCAAAATAAATGTAAGATTTTTCAACAAAGTGCACACTCTCAACATGCATGTCCCATATGGGGTTGACCACATGGGACGCGCTCATGGGTTTTAGGTTTTGACTCTGGTCAGAAAAGTAAGGTTCCCATTCTAAATCCTGGCCAAAACGTAGGCAGGGGACAGGTGGTGCGTTGGTGGCCTCGTCTCCTGCAGTAGCATGGAGTTATACCCTCTACTAACACCGACACGACCCCAGACAAGGGGGGACAAACTAGCAACACGTCCTACGCCAAAACTATAGAACGGGCTACCAGAATTGTCCTTCGCTAACTGTGGGTGGACTCAGAGGAGAAGATTCATGCTTTCTAAAATGATCATTCATGCAATGTGCTTTTGTGTATTTTACTTGCGTCTTATTAAACCATGGGGAATTGTGAGCATTTGTCTCTAGTTATGCCTTATTATTTGTTTGTCTGTGTTTGTGTGTTTTATTTTAACCAGGAAGGGAGGCAAACATGTCTCTACTCTCCTAATCATGACAAATAGAAAAAAGGGAAAAAAACACACAATCATGACATCCAATCACTCGACCAACAAGCAAAAAGAATGAGCATGGCATGTGCTAGTGTAGTGCTCACAAGTAAGTGAATAAAAGCAAGTATCGCAACAAAAAGGCATGAATTAGGTCATGTGTATGTGTGGTGGCATAGCAATGGTGTAAAAGGCATGTATAGTCAAATATGTACAAACAAATAGAACAAGCAAACAAGCACAAAGTATATAGACCAAGATAAGTAAGAAAACCAAAATGAAAGCTAGAATCTTGTTATCCCAAGTGGAGTCGCCAGTTCCTGTGACCATGCCGGTGGAACTCTGCATGGCTCTCCTACGGTGCGTGGAAGCACACGAGGAGTCCCGATACGGTCATGGCGAAGATGGTGAATCCGGAGAAGAAGGCTGGGCTCGGAAACACCAAGGAAAGATAAGAAAGGATAAAGAAAGGAGTCGCCACCTAGTCTTTTAATGGAAAGACGAGGAAAACCAAACACAAAAGAAATAAATCCAAAAGAAACCAAGGCAAAGAAAACATATGCATGCTCTCTGCCTAATGGATGTAGTGCACAAATCAATGCGAGCCAGAGAAAGGGTAAGGGTTCTTGTTATGCATGGAGAAGGGGTTAGGCAACCCCATATGCCCGAAGAAATCAGTCTTTCTAGGTTTCCAGCTTGCTAGTGGTCTATTGTGTGTATGCTTGCCTATTCTAAATGCACATGCTAAATATGACAGGAAAACATGCCAAATCAAAGAGAAGAAATGAACAAAAGAAAAAATGATAATCCGAGGGACAATGTAGGCATTGCAAATGCCACCTTACTGTACACCCGTGGGTGATGAGGAAAATCGTGAAATTTGGAAAATTGGAAATACTTGGAAAGCATCACGCAAATCAGCAGAAACTTGAAGAAATCCGAGAAAATCAAATTGGGGAAAATAATCCTCTTTCAGGTCAATGTCGGCATTATCAAGTCTATTAATGTACACCTTCGAGCAATGGAAAGCCAAATCAAATCAAAATTGTAAAAGTGGAAAGAAATTTGAGAAACAATGTGAAAATTGAGTTTGAAAGAAGTCAAAAGTGTGTGCATAATGCAAGAAAGAAGACATGAGAAAATATGCATGAAAAGGGGAACAGAATGTACAAAATGCATGTGTGAGTGAAAAAGGTAAATTCCAGGGGCTTTTGTGCAAAATTCCCAAATTCTGAATGAAGACTAAAATTCTGAGGCTAAATCAGCAAAATTACATAGGAAAACACATTTTATGTAATTTTGAAGAAGTTAGGGGTCAAATATGCAAAACTGTGCATTTTTAGTCAAATTCAAGGTTCCTAAGGTTCAATATGCAATTTTGTCAGTAAAACATGTGTTTAATGCAATTTTGAAGAAATTCAGGGTTTAATGTGCAAGAAAATGGTTTTGAGTTTGAAACCCAATATGTTCAGGGATTGTTGTGCAATTTCTCCCTAGAAAATATGCATTCCGTGAGAAATCAGTGAAATTCAGGGGCTAAAATGCATTTTTTGAACACATCTGAGTATATATTTAAATTCCCAGGGTTTAATTTGCAATTATCCCAGAACAATACGAATCCAGAACAGTTTTACTAAAGCTCAGGATTTTTTATGCAAAATTCTGGACTTAAAATGTATGAAAGGTAACTTTAGGGGTTTTTATCAAACTTTTAAGCCTGGAAAGCATTAATACAGATTTACAGGGGGTCCTCTACAATTTCCAAAAAATATTATTTAAAAAACTTAACAAAACTATGCAAGGACCTAAATGCAAGACATGAGGACCTATTTGTAAGAAAATAAAAGTATCAGAAGTTTTTTAAAAGAAAATTATTTTTTATTCTTTTTTAAAGAAAAAGAGGCAACGACCACCGACGATGGAACTCCACCGTCGACGACCGCTTGGGATGCCCTTCTAGGGCATCCCGATGCCTGATTTGGCATTAGGCTCCACTGGGAGCAAGAGAAGAAGAAAGGGAAGGGATCCAATGGTTTGGATCGGAAGTTCAATGGCGGGAATCCTCCTCCCGTCTCCCTCGCCGTCGGCACATCTCCGGTGATGGTGTTGTTGAAGGAGGAGGCTCTAGAGGGGCTAGAATGGCAGCTCAGGGCTCTAGGAGGCTTGAGGACGTGGAGAGGAACCTTTTCCTCCATCTAGAGGCTTGAAATGCCTTGCTCTTCCACCTCCGGCTTGAAGCACAGCGGTGCTCCAGCGACGGCAGTGGTGGAGGCGACTCGGGGCCTTGGCTGCTTCGGAGTGCAGGAGTACGTTTCCTGGGGATCTGCGGATCACTGCGGAGCATGGAGTGCCAGATCACGTTCTCTGCAACCTTTCTTCTCCGGCGACGACGTGCGTAATTCCAACGAGCTGCGCCTTGCGACTTGCTGGGCTGGTTTCACGGCATTCCGAGGGGTGGAGCAGCAAGGAAAGATCTGACCTAATAATTTCCCCCACACCAGGACACGAATCCCTCAATGGATTCCTACCCCCACCTCGATCGCTGGAGATTAGGTCCGACGACCCACTTGACTTGCAATTCCGGCCAGTTAAGCTCCAATCTCTCACTGGAATAGCTCCAGGGAGGCTGAGGAAGATCTAGAGGAAGACATGGAGAAGAATTGAGCTCTGTTTAGTGGCTCACCTCGGCTGGCAGTGGAGTTGGCCGTCGAAGCTCGCCAGAGGTGGCCGGAGATGGCCTGAAACTCGAACTTTTCTCCTCTCTAAGCTTCCTCTCTAATCCTGGACCACTTTGGTTTCTTTGGTTGAGAGAAAATAGCTTGGTGGCTCTCCTTTTGGATTTTTCCAAGTTTTTTTCTCTCCCTTTTTTTTCCTCCTTGCAAATAGGGGGTATTTATAGGCTTGCCAATAGTTGGGTAGGTTATTATAAGTAGTTATGGTTAGTTATAGGTTTTTAGAAGTTGTTACATGTTGTTATAGGTTGTTATGATGAAGGTGGGAAGTAGTTAGGTTTGTTTTGGTGGTTATAGGTTGTTATGATGGAGTGGGAAGTGGTTAGGGTTTGTTTAGTTAGTTAGAGGTTGTTATAGGCTGTTATGGTGAAGGTGGAAATTGGTTATAGGTTGTTAGGGTTTGAAATTAGGGTTTAGGGTTTGACTTAGGGTTTTGATTAGTTTTGGATTTTGGATTTGATTTAGGTTGGCTTTAGGGTTTTAGGGTTTTGAACTAGGATTTTGGATTAACTTTGGATTTTGAATTTGATTTAAGTGGATTTTAGGATTGTGAGTTAATTTTAGGGTTTTGAGTTAGTTTTAGGGTTTTAAGGTCCCATTGCAAGCATATGGGGTGTTTACAGTGTTCTTCTGCCCATTCTGCTTCCTCAAGCTCAGCTTCTCTAAGAAGTCTTAGCGATGGGATCTCTACTTCAATGGGGAGAATTGCCTCCATGGCATATACTAGTGAGTATGGTGTTGGTCCTGCGGAAGTTCAGACTGACGTTCTATACACCCACAATGCATAAGGGAGCTTCTCATGCCAATCTTTGCGTGTCATCGCCATCTTTTTCAGGATCCTGGTAAGATTTTTATTTGCAGACTCAACTGCACCATTCGTCTGTGGCCGGTAAGGGGAAAACCTATGATGCTTGATCTAGAAACTCTGTAGATAATCCTCGATCCTTTTGACAATAAAGTTCTTTCTACTGTCTGAGATGATGGCGTGTGGGACCCCGTACCGTGCTATGATGTTATTTCTGATGAACTTTTCTATTGCCGTAGCAGTGACGATCTTGTAAGAGGCTGCTCCTATCTACTTCGTGAAGTAGTCAATCGCTACCAGTATGTAACGACGACTGTTGGAGGTCGGTGGGTGTATGGCCTCGATGAATTCTATTCCCTAAGTGGAGAAGGGCCATGGTGAGGACATTCTATACAGCTGTTGTGGAGGAGCATGGATGAAGTTCCCATGGATTTGGCAACGGTGGCATTTGCACATGAATCGACAATAATCTGCTTTCATGGTAGACCAAAAGTAGCCTTGTAGCATGATCTTCTTGGCTAAAAGCATCTCATTCATGTGTGGACTGTAGGTTCCTGTGTGGATCTAAAGCATCAAGGTGTCGAGCTCCATCTTATCTATACATCGCAAGAGCATCTGGTTGTAGGACCTTTTGGACAGGTGGTCAACTCCGTGCCATGGTTTTCTTATCTGTAGCTGAGGCGTGGGGTGAGAGGTTGCTTGATTCCAGATAGACCTTGTTATCATGATACCATGGAGACTCCTCCATGCCATCAACCACCTACCATGCCAGACGATCAACCAAAACCCCTTTGAGCTCTCTCAGCCAGAAGACCCAAGCATTTTGCGTATAAGAGAGTGGAGAGAATCAAGAGAGACCTCGACGGAGAGATCTTGAGCCCATGGAACCCAACACCCAAAATTCCGACAAGCACCCTCTTTTCCACCTTCGGTGAACACCCCAGACCACCCTTAAGCTCCTCGCTCATCTCCAGTCTGCCTCTAGCATTGCGTCACCATTCGACCTCTCTCGTCGGGGCTCACCATCTGCCAACACTGATGACACGCCACTGGCCACCCACAGGTAACATTCCCTCCCCATCTCACTAGAGGATAACTTAGGGGTGTAAATTTGATTTTCCTGTATCGTTATCTAGTGGTTTTTTCTATTGTTTCATTGCATCCTGCATTCTCCCGCTCTCTTAAGCCACTGAGGGAGGCCAGTGTTGACGCCGATGATGGTGAGGTGGGGGGGAGAACCCATTTTGTTTCATCAGCCTTCATGCATACTCATCACGCCATGTTAGTTTTCTTCAGCTCCTGGACGACCCTCATCGTCCGATGATGCTTCACTCTGCGGGGAGGATGCAACGATGGAGGCTGGCCTAGTCCCTTGTTTCAGCCGAGCGCCTCGATAGTGCACCACGCATGCGCGTATTGGACAAGGCCTCGAAAGTGTCAAGTCCGACCAAGCCAAAGCCTAGCCTCCCCTAGTTAGGTCACTTTTGCATGTTTGCTACTTTAGCATGGTTTTTACTATCTAATTTGCTCGCACCCTATGATTTTACTTGATGGTTCATTGTTGAAGTGGCTTTTGTTTGATTCTCGGCCCATGCAAGAGTTCCCAACCTAATGTACTTGCCCCACGTTTTAATGCTTGTTTATGTTGTATCACTTGTGTGCTTGGGATAAGGCTGTGATGGCAAACAGCTACGACATCCCTGGGATGCACGTTCTGAGTGCGTGTACATGTGGTGTGTCACTCATGCGTGTGTCATCCAAGGGCAAAATCTGGCACAGCTTGCCATTGGTCCCACCACACTTGCATCCTATGTTTTGTTTTATGCTTCCTGTTTTGATTACACTTAGTTTTCAGTTCATCATGTTTCCTTAGATATATAATTTATTTCTTTTACATCATCCATGGCCCCATTAATCGGCATCGAAGTGCCCACATTTCCATGCAGGTGAGCAGAATTTCAAAAAAAGCCGACTCGTTGGGCATGCAGGGGTGCCTAACACCTTCTCTGTTCGTAATAAGAGTCCTTACCCTTTTTTTGGTTTGCAATGATCCATGCATCAAATCCATTAGGCACGAGTCATCTTTATTTTTTCATTCGATTTCGAGTTTTGATTCTTTGATATGGTTTTCCTCGTCTTCCCTTTTTGAATAGACTAGGTGGTGACTCCTTGTTTTATCCTCATATTGTTTTTCCAGTGTTTTCGAGCCGTTTTATCATCCTTGGATTCACCGTGGCCCATCAGTCCCTATGCGGTCCCGATTGCATGGGAGCGTGGTTCCCCTTTGCCGGCGTGGTCACAGGAACTAGGACTTTGCTAGGGAAATGACAGACTCCAACTTTCGTTTTTTTTATTTTTATTTTTTTGCTTGCATGGTTTCCCTTGTGTGTACTTGATGCATTATGCCTTATGGATGATGTACGTTTTGCTTTACACCAAGATATCATGTTCACATCACAATGCACATGCCATGTTCCATGCCTTTTGCAATGTTGTTTGTTTTCTTTATCACAATCCTATTCACAACATGAGCGTATGTCATGTCCATGTCTTTTGTCTGATGCTTGTTTTGCTGTGATCTGTATGTTTTCTCTTTATTTTCTATTTTTATTTAGGCAAAACTAGAGACTTGCTTGCCTCCCTTTGGTTTAATTTAAAATCTTGCAAGTAAAATTATAGCATAAGGACAACCAGAGACAATAATGCACTTTTCCCTGTTTTGGTTAATAAAATGGGCAAGTAAAAATTACCGAGTATATTCACATGTTTGAATCATATAGGTGCACGCATCCTCTCTCCTCTAAGTCCACCTATAGTTTGCGAAGGTCGGTTCTGGTTTTCACGTCCTATTGTTTTGGCATAGGATTTGATGTCGGGCTGTCTTCTTTTGTCAAGGGTTGTGTCGGTGTTAGTAGAGGGTACAACTCATGCTTTGGCAAGGTCGAGGCTCCCAATGCACCACTGTTGCACAACTATGGCATGGGACGGAACCCTACTTTCTACCTTGAGTTGGAGACTCGTTCATCCCAAGGGCATTTGGAGTAGCCAGCCTCCTAGGAAACACTTTGATGGTGAAAGAGTGCATGTTAGTTGCATTGATGTGCATATGTGCCATTCATACCACTTAATAAACATTGCATTGCTTATCGTCAGGTTCTGATACCTACTCCTGTCTTTTTCTACTAATAGGTTCGCGTGCGAGTCCTTTGACCAGAGCTCGTGCGCTCCCTCTCTGTTCCCTTGTTGTGACACCTGTTCTTAGCTTCCCTTCCGAGCTAGTTGTTGCCTTCGACGATAGCTTGTCGTAGGATCCACCCTTCTTTCAGCTATCGTAGCCCTATTCGCACTTGCTCACGTTCTGCCAAGGCCCAGCGTGTCAGCGAGGTTCTTTCCACTGTCACCTTTGAGGGGATCACCACTTCGGCCCCTCATCCCTTTTTCTGACTTCTTCTGCTGCCTCTTCGCCCCATGTTAGCCTCTTCTAGGCTCATGGAATATCCTCCCCTTTTGTGTCGTGACACTGGTCGACCCTGTCCAGTCTGGTGCCCATCATTGAGTCTGTTGTAGTGACTGTCACTCGAGCTCTAGAGTTGCCAGTATCTCTCCCTTTGCAGGGCCCGCTTGTCTTGACCGCCCAGCCTGCTACGGTAGCCTCCTTGGTAGGTACCACTCCTTCTAGACAGTCTGCTTCCCTTTTTCCTTCTGCTACATCAGCTCTGCTAACAATCCTGTCCCTCGGTATTGCTTGCCATAGGAACCCAGTCGTGCAAGCGCAATACTTCTTGGTCCTCGCCTAGAAGCTGCAAGGCATGGCACTCTCCTTGGACTCTTCACTGCTTCTAGCATCTCCTCCCCCTGAGGTCTCACTACCCTCGACTTTGGTGCTCCACTCTGCACCCACTGCACCTACCTGGCTGTCGACCAAGCTCCTCGCTAGTTAGGCGATGGGGGTGTCGACCCTACATCCTTCACCTTCATCTCTAGCACCTGGTGGCCAGCCCCTTGGTATGGTGGGGGCACAACACTCTCCTATCCCGCTGCCTGGACTTGCACTAGGACAGCAGCTACCGCCCACAAACCCTGCACCACTCACAGCATAGCATACTGCCTACCCTCCATCCCTGCATCAGATACAGGTACCCCCATGCATCTCACACCACACCATGCACCCACACAGGTATGTCAGCCTTCATGCCATGACACCAGGTGGTATGATGGTGGATCTGGAGGAGCACCTCAGTGCGACCCATACAGCATATGCAGTACCAACCCAAGCTGTGCTATTCTAAATAGTAGTGACCCCAGAGGCCCTCCTCTCTAGGATGGGCGATTTGGAAAGAGCACTTTGACAAGTGTAGGGTGGAGACCGCCAGTCTTATCAGTTTCAGAACCTCTGCTATTTCCTAGAGGCAACTCTCCCACCAAATTTCCAAGTCTCGGACTTTGAAAAATACAATGGAAAAGGCTGCCCAAGCTCCCATCTGAGGGCATACTATGAAAACCTCACTCAACTTCAGGTTGATGAAAGGTTGTTGACCTTCTTGTTCCAAAAGAGTCTCTCTGGTCCTGCCTTGAAGTGGTTCACTTCTTTGGACATGGCTGCCATTCTGACTTGGAACGACTTAGCCTAGGCGTTCCTAGAACAATATTCCTTCAATCTGGACCTAGTCCCCAAGAGGGAGGACTTAGCCACCACCAAGTAGAAGCCCTTTGAGCTGTTTGGAGAGTACGTCGAGCGCTGGCATGCCCTTGCCTCGCAGGTCAAGGATAGGCCCTTTGATTAGCAGTCTATTGAAATGATCATCCTTGGGGTACAGCCAGCCACAGGGGCTCTACTTAGCATTCAGCTTATCACCACTTTCTCCTCCCTGATTAGAGCTGACGCCTATGTGGAAAGCTTGCTACAAAGTGGCAATTTCCCCACACTCACCGTGTTCGCCAAGCAGGCAACCACTTTTAGCCACAACACCAGCACCACCAACAACAACAATGGCTCGAGCTCCAGCTATCCGAAGAGGAGGGACCCCCTGAAGAGTGTTGTTGCATACGTTGGGTCCCCTGCTGTGCTTGTGAACGTAGTGGGCTTGCCAGCTCAAAATCAAATAGTTTATGCTCCAACACGTAAGACACCCCTCACATCTCACATCACAACCACCGCCAAGCAAGTGTATCTCGTAGCACCAGCAAGGCAAGGACAACACCCCCCACAAGGGAAGCCCCGACGATTCGACCGGGAGTTCACTCCGCTGGTCGAGCTATTGAGTGCCATCCTTCCCAAGGTGTAGTTGCTCCTTAGGTACCTGGACGTTCGCCCACCGCTGAATCCATTACTAGTGTGGTATAAAGCGAACTTATACTATAGTTACCATCGGGCCCCAGGGCACTCAACGGACAACTGTTTCACTCTCTAGAATGTCATACAGGACCTCATTGACCGTAAGGTCATTGTATCAACACCCAAGATGCAAGGTCTGCACCCGCCCCAGCATAAGCACAAGCACCAACACCAGCACAGGCACACCCCAACATAGTCAGTCAACCTCTGCCCTAGCACACCAATCCAGGAGTAGTTGGGACCTCAGGGGTTCACTGCTTCTTTCCTGTCGGGTCCAACTCTTCCTAGTTAGACCCATCTGATCTTATCTACCTTTCCTCTGAATCGTTCCCGTCTCAACTGTATTAGTCCTTTCTCTTCGATTCAGGGAACGTCATTGGCATGATTTACTTGGCCGCCAGGACCGAGTGCGTGGTCACATCGCTTACCATTCAATCCTCCCCAGCTCAGCCCATCTAACTTGAAGCTAGACCTCAACCATCTCCTATCCAATCCATCCAGTTAGCTTCCTACTCCACCATGCCTTCCACCAGCCAGCCAGTGGCCCAGTTAGAGCTGACGACTTGTACGCCCTTGGTCATCAATTTGACTAGAGATACCCACCAAGTACCGTAAGACTATGCCACAGAAATGTGCGCAGAAATCACGTGGTCCGGACGAGTGTACAAGCCCCTAGCTTCGATCCCCAGGGCAAGCCACCCAACACCACCGCCATCTCAACAAACAAGTCAGCCCCCTAAGCCCATCATCGAGGAAGTAGCCCCCAAGTCCACCACCAACACTGCCAGCAAATCCCTAGATGATGTCACCTCCCAGCTTAAGAAGCTCAAAGCCGACATATCCATCTGAAACCTCATCCATACCTCAGTCGAACATTGGGAGGCCTTCCTCAGGGTATTCTAGGGAACCTACGTATCCCCCACCATTGAGCCCACAACTCTCGAAAACATGGTAGGCATGATCGCAACACCATAGGTCATCTCCTTCTCATCCTAGGAGTCGCCTCCGACGAGAACCAATCACAACCAACCGCTATTCGTCACCGTGCAGTTCCAAAAGTTCTGAATCCCCATGACACTGGTTGATAATAGGGTAGGTCTAAACATCTGCCCCTTGCGCACCGCAAGAAAATTCGAACTCAAAGTCGAGGATATCATGCCAGTTGTCAAAGGGATGACGTCCTTCGACAACATGCGCCACGATGCGTTGGGGTTTTTGGTCATTCCTATGACTGTTCATCTGGTTCAGTTTGACATTGAATTCTATGTTGTTGACCTCGAGCCTGCTTTCAATCATCTGCTCGAGCGCCCTTGGCTGCAAAAGCATCAAGTCATCCCATCAACCATGCACCGTATGATCAAGTTTTCCTATGATGGCGACATTATCATTGTCATGGCAGAGAACTTTGGGAAAGACGAGGTTGACGCGGTCTCTTCTGTTGATCTTTAGACTGTCCACTTTGATCCCAAGCCATCGGATGTACTCTACCATGTTAACTATTTCGAATTAGTCAATTGTTCCGGAATTCGAACGCATTAGCGTCTTGTCCGTTCATAGCCACCCTCAGCTGATGGTTGAGAACCTCTGTCATTGATGGGGGTACGAAAAGGGAGTTCCACTTGGGCGATACAGTCAATGGATTACAGAGCCCCTCGAGGCGGAGGAAAGAAGAGACCGCGAAGGACTTGGATACCAAGGACCACATGGAGGTGCACACAGGCACCAATGGCTGCTTATCCCTAGGGATTTGACTAACTTCGTTAGTGCAGGTGTGATGGACCTGAACAGGAACCCATCCCTGGTCATTGCAGTGCAGCAATGGCAGAGTCCAACATAAGATGTCAAGTGGGTTTGCATTGAGGAGTACTACATAGATGAAGACACCTTCAGTGCATTTGAGCCAAGCCCCATAGACATAATAGAGTAGCAACAGGCAGTAGTCTCAGCATCCACCCGTCTAGCTTTACCACCCCTACTAGCAGCAGCAAAATAGCCACAGTCAGTCATAGCAGCTGCATCATAGCCACAATCAGTCTCAGTCACAGTAGCAGCATCACAGCCACAGTCAACCTCAGTCACAGTAGTAGCATCACGGCCACAATCAGTCACAATCACAGTCACTGTAGCAACATCACAGCCACAGTCTTAGCAGCAACAGTATCACAGCCATAGTCAGTCACAGTCTTAGCAACAGTAGTATCACAACCACAGTCAGCCACAGCAGCAACATCACAATCACAGTCAATCTCAGTCATAGTAGTAGCAGCATCACAGCCACAATCGGTCACAATCACAGCAGCAACATCACATCCATAGTCAGTCTCAGTCACAATAGCAGCAGCATCACAGTTATAGTTAGTTGCAACACCAGCGCCACAGTTTCAGTTAGCCACAGTGGCAACACCATCGATAGAGTTGCTAGAGACGGTAGCAACACAGATGCAGTGGTTCAACAACGACAACATCCCAGCCTTTCCTGTTCCCAGATCTTTGGTACAATCAGAGTCTTGCACCTATTAAGTCGACTTCGACTCAAACGAGGAGGAGGGCATGGCCATCAAGACCCACGTGGACACAGTGTTGAATGACCTAGAAGTGCTATTCTAGGAACAACTAGCAGTCTTGGCAGAAGACATAGACAAAGAAGACAGAAACAGGAAAGGGAAAGTAGTAGCATCAGAGCCAGAACTCGCCCCACCCTAGAACCATCGGGGTCCTCCAGCAATCATGCTTGTGGAGGAGGGCAAGATAGTCAAGACTAAACTGAAGGTGATGATCTTCGAGCATTCGAGAGGCGGGTCTAGGTGGTATTTGCAGCATAAGCCTCACTATGAGATAGGCAAGGATAAAAAAAGACCATGAGGTAGGCTCCTAAGAGAGCCTATGGAGCGGCCCCCGGAGTAGTCACCAGTAAGATGATGGTCTGGGAAAGAATATTGTAAATAGTAAAACAAACACAAAAAATCAAAAATACTAGAACTATTGTAGCAGAGGGAGAAGAACAGGTCAGTACCTCAGCAGATCAGAAAAGCGTAGGATCAGAGTCCACACAGTGACGCTACAAGAATACCAGAGTTAGCGTAACCTTCCTCAAGCGTAGACAGGGGCAAGAGTCAGAATAGATTCACTCCTTTGATATTACTGACTCCACATTCTGGGAGGAAGTATTGTCAGAGCTGATAGCATACAAGGACGATGACGACATAGGCGTCGATGATCTAGAAGATGCACCAGAATTCCACCCCCACAACGATGATCCAGAAGGTCCAAATTTGCACATCAAGGAGGACACGGAGGTGATGAATATTGACACCCCGGGCGACGTTAAGGAGGTCCGTATCAGCGCTAGATTGTCTCCACAGGCAAGGGTAGATTTTATCACATTTCTAAAAGAGTACATTGATGTTTTTGCCTGGAGTTATGATGATATGGTCGGACTGGATGTTGAGGTAGTAGTGCATTCCTTGTCGTTGAAGCCGGATGCCAAACCAGTCAAGCAGAAACTCAGAAGATGGCACCCGCAGTGGCTTCTCAAACTAAAAGAGGAAATCATAAAGCAACATCAAGTCAAATTTCTTAAAGTTGTCCTTTACCTAGAATGGCTAGCTAATGTGGTACCAGTGTCGAAAAAGGATGAACGGGTTCGCATGTGCATTGACTATAGAGACTTCAACAAAGTGAGCCCGAAAGATGATTTCCCACTACCTCACATCGATGTACCTGTGGATAACACCACAGGGCACAAAATGTTATCATTCATGGATGGCTTTTCAGGCTACAATCAGATCAGAATGGCAGAAGAGGATATGGAGAAGACATCATTCATCACCCCATGGGGGGTCTTCTGCTACAGGGTGATGTCATTCAGACTCAAGAATGTTGGCGCCACGTACCAAAGGGCAATGATGGCACTCTTCCATGACCTCATGCAGTAGGACATCGAGGTGTACGTAGACGACATGATTGCCAAATCCAAAGAGTCGAAGGACCATCTTGCTTGCCTGAGAAAGCTATTTGACTTCTTGCAAAAGTATAAGCTCTAGCTAAATACCAGCAAATGTCTATTTGGCGTGACATTTGGAAAGCTCCTGGGATATATAGTCAGCTACAGCGGGATCGAGGTCGACCCTAATAAAGCCAGAGCCATCATCGACATGTCCCCTCCAGCCACGGAGAAGGAGGTCCGAGGCTTGTTGGGGCGCCTACAGTACATCAGCCGCTTCATTGCCCAGCTCACCCCTATACGTGAGCCGATATTTAAGTGCTTGAGGAAGAATGTTTAGATCACCTAGAAAGTGGAATGTCAGGCCACCTTCGACAAGATCAAGCAATTGCTAACCAGGCCGGCAATCCTAGTTCCCTCGACGCCAGGACGACCACTCCTCCTCTATTTATCAGTTACACAGCACTCCATGGGCGCCGTATTGGGTTAGCACAACAAGACAGACCGCAAAGAAAGGGCAATATACTATATGAGCAAGAAGTTCAATGATTGCTAAGCCAAGTATACCACAGTCGAGAAAGTTTGCTTATCCCTTGTCTAGGCCACCCAACGCTTGTGGCACTACATGATGGCGTATTCGGTCTTACTGTTGTGTTGGCATGATCCGATGAAGTACTCGCCAAGGTATCGGAGTAGTGTTGGCAACGTCGCAAGGGCAACTCATCCCGTTTTCCAGGAAGTTGTCGTTCCAATGCACCAACAATTACACAGTCTATGAAGCATGCATCCTTGGCCAATAGGCTACATTAGAGCACAGTGTACGGAAGCTGCAAGTCCACAGTGACGCCTTGCTAATCATATCCTAGGTGAACACGAGTTGGAAGACAAAAGACCCGAAGCTAGTGCCATACTACTTGTATCTCCTGAAGCTCGTAGCAGAATTCGACATTTCCTTCTCCTTCATGAGCAGAGCTAGGAACGCATACGCAGACGTGTTGGCAACTTTGGTGTCGTGGCTCTCCATACTAGACGACCACGTGGTGGACGTATCGGTGACCCGAGTGGACTACCCCCGTTACTGACAGGAAGACAATGCAGCGGCTTGCATCGAAGTATGTGCTTGGAGGTGGTTGTTTATATAGAAGATCCTACAACCAAATGTTATTGAGGTGTGTAGACAGAAAGGAGGTCAATACCCTGATGTTGCAGATCCATGCCGGAGTATGTGGTCCACACATGAATGGAATCTTGCTGGCCAAAACGATCATGCTGCAAGGCTACTACTGGTCGACCATCGAGGCGGATTGCTATCGGTTTGTCGGAAGGTGCCACAACTGTCAGATCCACGGGAATCTGATCCACACTCCCCCTCATTAGCTGCATAATATGTCTGCACCTTGGCCCTTCTCAACATGGGGTATTGACATCATCGGAGCCATTCATCCTGCAACCTCCAATGGGCACCGCTTCATCCTAGTAGTCTTCAACTATTTTACCAAATGGGTGGAAACGGCTTCCTATAGGGCAGTCATTGTCATGGTAATAGAGAAGTTTATCTGGAACAACATTGTAGCCCAGTACGGGGTTCCTCACACCCTCATCTCTGATAATGGAAAGAACTTCATAGCCAAGAGGGTGGAGGATTTCTTGCAGAGCCTACACATCAAACACCACAGATCCTCCCTGTACCGCTCGCATATGAACGGCCCTATGGAGTCTGCTAACAAGAACCTCACGAAGATCTTGAAGAAGATGGTGAAGACTCATCAGGATTGGCATGACCAGCTTCCCTACGCATTATGGGCTTACAAGAGATCCATCCAGACTTCTACAAGGGCAACTCCATACTCATTGGTCTACGACATGGACGTGGTTCACCCCATTGAAGTAGAGATTCCATCACTTAGAATCTTGAGGGAAGCAGAACTAGAGGAGGCAAAATGGGTCAAAGATCAGTACATACAGCTGAACCTAATAGACGAGCGTAGGTTGCAGGCCTTGCATCATGCCCAGTGCTATCAGAAACGCATGGCCATGTCTTATCAAAAGAAAGTCTGACCCAGAAGCCTAGTGCTGGGAGATTTGGTGCTGCGAGCAATTCATCTACCTGATGCTCGTCGAAAGTTCCGACCCAACTGGCGAGGTTCCTTTATCATCAAGTAGACTTCTCAGGAGGAGCTGTAATCATGGAGGACATGGATCACATTAAGCAGTCTGAGCTGGTCAACACATGCTACCTGAAGAAATACTATCAGTGATTGAGTCGTAGTGTGGTTGGCAAAGTCCTCTCCCTCGCATCCGAGCACCTCGCATCATTGCATTCTGCATTTGTAATCTGCATCCTAGCATCTGTTCATTATGTTTCATTACATTCACACCGAGTTGTTGTAACATACATCGCTGCATTCATACAGCATTTGTACTCAGCATCCATATTTGGTTTCTTGTATAAGCATGCATACGCATACATAATCTGCATGGCTCGATGATGAAATCGGAAAAGCTTAGCCTACCTTGGGAAAAGGTTCTCACCTCCCGAAATGTTCTATCCAGATCGTCTAGCAAGTGAGGAAGCCACCTCCCATCGAGAGCAAGACGAAGCTTTCAAACTCTCCAAGGACCCACACCTCTAAGAGGGAGATAAAATGCAAGGGTGTGAGCGAGAATGAGCAAGAAAAATCATAATGCTTAGAGGGCACACAAGAAATGAGAAGATAGAAGTTGAATATAGAAGGCAGCCCTAGAGAGAGGTGTGTGGGCCAAATCTACCCCTACTGTACCCCAGGGAGGAGTCGAAGCCTATGCCTGAACCACCCACGCCATTGAAGGACTAGCCTCCCTTCTTAGTAAAAGCCTCCCACCATGGCGTCCATTACCCCCGATAGGAGTAGAGTGAACTCACACACCTATGAGGGAGTAAAAGAAAAGCTGAATAATATAAAGAGCAAGTGTGAGACCTGGAGAGTTTGATGTGGAGTCCTAGCCTCATCACCATTTAAACGCTTACCACCCAGTTATCCAGCACCCAAGTATCCACTGTCCTAGCACGACCGCCCCGTTACCTAGAGTGCCACCCACCAGCAAGGGATTCGGATAGAGTCCGTCGGGCAATGAGATCCCACATTCCCTTTCGGGTAGGCACCAATGCTTTCCTAATACTGAGGGCCCAGCATAACTAAGTAAGCACAATCCACACATCTACATTACTTCCCCATCACTGCTATCATGAGACAGGACTTTACCTAGTTGCCAACTAAAGGCATGTCAGCTACCCTCTTGGTCGATGTCAGCTGACCACCTCCAACTAGGGGCATGTCGACTGCCCACATGGTTGTGTGACCATGCCGGTGGAATCCCTGGGCATGGTTCACCAAACCTTACTCCGGTGTGCAAAAACACACTGGGAGGTCCGATACAGTCACGGCGAAAATGGTGAATCCGGAGGAAGTGACAAGACTCGGAAACACCAAAGGGAAGACAAAACGGATAAGGAAAGGAGTCGCCACCTAGTCTTTTAATGGAAAGACGAGGAAAACCAAGAAAACACCAAAAAAGGCAGAAAGCAAACAAGATGCAATGATGCATGTGTGATCCGTGCCTAATGGATAATGCAAGATGAACGCGGGCCAGAGAAAGGGTAAGGATTCTAGTTACGCATGGGGAAGGGGTTAGGCACCCCCATGCGCCCGAGAAAACTCGGTCTTTCAAGGTTTCCTACT
>JAMKQA010021611.1:0-13117 GCA_024699735.1 Posidonia australis
ACTACATACAGAAAATTTTGTCAAAATTCAGAATGGATAGCTCCAAACCTACAGGTACACCTTCTACTCCAAGTGTTCACTTGTCTTCTTCTATGTCACCTCAAACAGATGATTAAACAGAAGGCATGAGTAGGACTCCATATGCTAGTGCAGTCGGGAGTCTAATGTATGCCATGGTATGTTCTAGGCCTGATATAGCACATGCTGTAAGTGTTGTTAGTCGTTTTATGTGTAATCCAAGGCGAGAATATTGGCAAGCTGTAAAACGAATTTTCAAGTATCTTAAGGGATCCATAAACCAGGGTCTAAGATATGGAAATAGTAATGATTGCCTTATCAAAGGTTATTCTGACTCAGATTTTGGAGCAGATAGGGACACTAGAAAGTCTATGACTGGCTATGTGTTTACAGTGGGAAATTCAGTGGTGAGCTGGAAGACATCTCTCCAACCAATAGTCACATTGTCATCCACTGAGGTTGAATATGTTGCAATGACAGAGACTGTAAAGGAAGGTATCTGGCTAAAAGATTTGCTTGGTAATTTTGACTTACATCAAGATTCTATTGACATTTTCTGTGATAACCTGAGTTCCATCTGTTTAGCCAAGGATCATGTACATCATGAAAGGACTAAACATATTGACATAAAGTATCACTTTATCCGAGGTGAAAAGAGGGTAAAATTTGCTAAAATCACTATTGAAGATAACCCTACAGATTTTTTCACCAAAGCTGTTCCAGAGAGCAAGTTTGTCCACTGCTTAAATTTGCTCTATATTTGTGATCATATCTAGATCAGTTTTGTTCAGTAGGGCGAATATTCAAGTCAAGGTGGAGATTTGTAGAAATGACTTGAATATATGTTCTGAAAGAAAAGAAAAGAAAAATATATATATATATATATATATAACTCAGGCTGTGGAGACTCTGTTCCTGGACACGGGTTTTTCACCCGCTCTTCCAGATCGCGGAAGTTTGGTGGACGCAGGGAGCTGTTGCGTCTGCACTTCCGCTCCCGTTTACTCCACGCTTCCGCTCGCGTCTGTTCCTCGATCCGCGCGTCTGTTCTTCCGCTGCATCTCCTCCGCACAACCACGCGTCTCTTCAACGCGTCTGCTCTTCCACTGCGTCTCCTCCGCGCAACCACGCGTCTCCTCAACGTGTCTGCTCTTCTGCTGCGTCTCCTCCGCGCAACCACGCGTCTGCTCTTCCGCTGCATCTGCTCGGCGCACCCACGCATCCGCTCCGCGCGTCCGTTCATCCGCACATCCGCACCTACTCACCCGCCTCCCTCTACTGCTATATAAGGAGGAGGCAAGGTCGAAGCTTTTGGGGTAGCAGACGGGAACATCTTTCTTCCTCTGTTTTCTTCGTTTGGATTTCTTTTCATCTGGTTCCAGTGAAGTTGCTGCTATTCTGTTGCTGCTACTGGTAGAAATTTCATATTGAAATTTCTATGATTTGTACAACAGTTATACTCTTGGTCTGAGTTGTATTATTCTGAAGAATAGTGAAACCTATCTGCCCTGCCTGTGGACGTAGCCCTTTCTTGGGTGAACCACGTAAATTTGCGTGTCTGCTTTATTTCTGTTCTTCATTTTATTTTCTTGTTGAACTAATCCTTAAACTTAACATAAGGTAGTAGTACTAATGCTACAAACTACAAGCAATGTATTTCCCATTTTGTAACGAAACTAGGTTTTAACAAGCTTCATACTCAAGAATGCTCGTTCAGAAAGAGAGAGAGGGAGAGGGGGAGAGAGAGGGAGAGAGAGAGAGAGGGGGAGGGAGGGAGGGAGGGAGGGAGAGAGAGAGAGAGCCTAATCACCTGGAGATAAAGGATAAGGAGGATCCATGAATCCATCTAAAAAGAAAGAATAAGTCAACGATGTTGGGAAAGGAGTGTCGACAACACCAACACCGTAGTAGGGATGGAGTAAGTAGCGAAGTGAATGTAGGGGAGGAAGGGGGCTGAAGGTGAGGGAGGTGTAGTTTGCCAACTGCCCTTACCCAACCCCACTCCCTCCACCCTTGTTGAATACCATGGTTTTTGGAAATTGGCTAACTATAATGCTTTTTTTTTCAAACTAACATTTTTTTTTGTTTTTTTTCTTTTATTTGATGTCCGTAGAGCTTGGGGAGGAAGTGTCCGTGACATCGATGTCGCGACAAGGATGGAGCGAGCAATGACTCAACGAGGTGAAGGTGGGGGAGGAGGGGAACCAGAGGTGGGGGAGGCAAAAGGGCGAAGGGAGAATTTTGGGAAGGGTTTGTTTTAGGGTTCAATGATGTAAGGGAGTCATGTAGGGTTTTAACGTTTTTGTTTGTAAATTTTGCATGATAGTTTTAAATCTTTTTAAAATTTATATGATAATGAAATTCAAATTTAAATAAAAGGGATAGTTTACATTGCCCCCTTAATTTTTTAATTTGTGAATAAGGTAAAGTAATAATATATTTTTTTTTGAAGGGGGGGCGGGGGAGGGGCAACCCCTACCTAACCCTCCTCCCTCCACGCTTGTTGAGTACCATGGTTTTTGGAAATTAGCTAACTACAATGCTTTTTTTTTTAAAATAACATATATTTTTTATTTGATGTCCGTGGAAGTCGATCTCTTGTACAACTACAAAGAAACTTCATCACTAATCCAAGTGATTGCAGACAACTAACTACAATGCTTTCCTAAACAAGTTTCAAGAAAAATCATGTACATCAAGGTTTAATATTAAACAAGTAGTCCACATAAACAAAGTTTAGATAGCCCATGATTTTTTTTGTTTTTACAATAATGGTAGCTACTTTTCCGTTTGTTTCTTTGAGATTGTGATAAAGAATCTACTTAAGTGAAATAATGCAACTACAATTTGAACTACAATAATGGGTTCTATGAAGTCAAAAGGAGCTTACCTCTGAACGGTTTCTTTGAGTCCCAGCAGATGTTATTGAACCCTGCAATTGTTTGATATCGCCAGTGACCTTCTTATTCTTTTTTAATAGAATTAAAAACACAAGTTCAATGTTTACCAAATCCGAAGAAATTGAAGCCCCACAATTGTCAGACACGTAAGGCCTGACCACGGAACATTCCTTTGGTTCCTCGTGATCTGGTGATAGTGGTTCAGATGGCAACACATAAACCACTCTCAACTTGCATTCTTCCACAACATTCCCTGACTCCCTAGTAAACTGAACATAACAAGCATATATTAGCAATCCTGGACTAAAACTCCAAAACTACCAAATAAAGGTTGAAAAAATGGAAATCACCATTGTGGCGGTAACGTCCTTGGCAGTAACACCAGCATTCACCACAATACTCTGAATAAGAAACTTGTCCTTACATTGCATATCGACAGGGGCTTCCTTCTGGGCCTGCATGGTAACTGATACCAAACATACAAGACAAAGAAAACATGACAGACAAAACTCCCCGAAAAGAGCCATTCTTTCCGACACAAATTACGAAAGCCTCAAGGCAAAATTACCAGTCACATCGCATGTGGATCGTGGCAGCACAACCCCACTGTTGGGCCGAACGCAGTACTTCCTCGGATTCGTTGTCTTGACCTGAGAATTCAGAATTCCACTTACAGTCAGATCCCCTGTTCCTTCGCAGAAAACAACAGAAACAGCCACACACACACACACACACACACAAAAGACTCGATCTTTTGGCATTTTGCAGAGAGTAAAACAAATCAAATCTAACCACCTTGAAGGCAACATGGCCATCGGTCTTGTTGGACACCCGTAGAGAGCAGGAGATTTGCTTGTTCAACTCGACTAATGACCACAAACACAACAACAGAAGGAAAAAAAATAGAGTAACAATCCGAACCCTAGGAGTGTTGCACATCCGAAAAAAACAAAAAGAAGGATAGCGTAGAAGGATGTGCTTACACAGGAATCTGAGGTCCAAGGGCTCGATAACAAGAAAGCCCGCTTCGTTACTCATCTGGTGCTCACGAGTAGAAAAGGAAGGATGAGGAGAAGGAGAGGAAAGAGGAAAGGTGGTGGTTGCTGGTTTTGTACCATCCAGAAAATGGTCGGTCACCCTGAGGGTGCCAGAATAGCAGGAGAGGAGATGACAAGCGGTGGTGGTTAACACTTAACTGGTTAAGGTAATAAGTAATTTCTTCGCAATTAGTCGGCGACTAATCACTCTCGGTTTCCTTCCTGTGCATTTTTGAACAACAAGATGAGATAGGATTTTATTTTTGTGTGTGTGTGATGACGGTCGAGAATGTTGTAATTGGACGTGCAACCGGACGAGGATGCGATGCTCTTAAGGGTTCTAGAAATGGGAAGGTAGGACGGGACCAGCCAACCACCAATTAAAATTTGTTTTTGTATTTGTTGGGAAAGAACAAAATCCGAAGGTGTTAATATTTTTACAAGATTTGGTGGAATACACAGATACCTTCAGAATGTGCTTTCCGAAAAGTTGGAAGCCACGTCGATTATAACTTTAAGGTTAATAACGACCAAAGATAATTTAAATATTCAAATTAATTATATTGGTGCAAAATCATATCTTTATGGTTGTAGAAATTCTTGACAACCATATCTTTTTTTAATTTTGGAGTTGATTTTATTTGATTTGCGTAGGATTGTAAACATGTGTATATACAATATAAGTTGAAATAATATTTAAACTTTTATAGTATTAAAAATCGCTATTTAACGATATCTTTGATTCCAATAATTGTTGTCGTGTCTTTCCTTTCTTTTCCATCTTCTACTTCCTCCTCTTGTTTCACTCCATCTTTTCTATCTTTCATTGGTATCCATCTCACTAATACCAATCACCTCCTTTAGAATACTCGTTTTAAATCTTTTCTCCAAGTTTTCATATGTTCGATCATGTTGAAGGTATCTCTACATGTCTACCGACCATCCTCTCCTTTGATGATGACAAAGGCCCTATGACACTGAATCCAACCTATGATCCATGGATGGCTTGAGAGTAGCTTGCCTTCAAACGGATTCTTAGTTCCATAGATGACTCAATCGTTCCCCAACTGATTGGCCTTGATTCTTCTCATGCCAATTGGATGACTTTGAAACAATCATTCTCTCAACAAAATAATGTGCGAGTGATGCAACTCCGGTCACAGTTTTGCCATCTCAAGAAAGGTTCTCTCTATGTCTGAATACTTGAATCAAGCCAAGATGATTTTTGACAGCCTTGCAGCCATCAAGCGTCTGATTTCTAACGATGAACCCTAGTTTGGCCTTGGTCCCAAACAACCCTCACCACTTCTGAAATGTTGCATGGCCTTCTCTTGACACAAGACGTGGCTTTTCTCTTTGATTAACCCTCCTCCTCTTCCATCACGGTTACTTCTCTTATGACGCATCTTGCATCCCACATGTAATCCCAAAGTACCACTTCGTTCTCAACATCTCTTCCTTACAATTCTGACAACACTCATGTGCATTCATCTTCTCAACAAACTTCCACTTGCAACTAGAACAATCGTGGTAGACCCATGTGCCAGCTCTACAATCATGTTGGCCACATTGTTGTAGATTGCTATGAGAGGTTTAATCAAAACTATCAACCATGATCTCAATCTTACACGAGGGCTCCTCCTCCTACTTCTCAAGCTAATGCTGCTCTTTTGCCAACTCCCACCCATGCTCAGTCAACCTATCTTTGGAATCCAGACTTTAATACTTTCCACCACATTACCAACAACCTTGGTAACTTGTCTCTCCATTTGGAATATGGTGGTCCTAAACAAGTTCAAATAGGTGACGGGTCAGATTTGATGTTTTCCCACACAAGCACTTCTTCCTTTTATGTTAATGATTGTGTCTTCTACATTTGTGATATTTTACATATCCCTTCTATTTTGAAAAACTTACTTTTTTGTTTCAAAATTTTGTCATGATACTAATTGTTTCTTTCAATTTCATCTTTCTTTTTGCCTTGTGAAGGATTCCCGCACAAACAAAATTTTTCGTAATGGTCTCTATCGTCTCTCTATGGACACCTTTGATCGGTCACCTATTGCTCTTCTGGCATCAACCACTTCCTCACATTTGTTTGTTGTGTGGAATCATTGTCTGGGTCATTCATTGTTTGATATGATTCGTCATGTTTTATCAAGGGAGTTTACTATTGTTTCTTCTTTGAATAAATCTTGCTCGACTTGTAGTACGAACAAATGTCATTGTCTTCTTTTTCTGTTATTTCCTATTATTTCTATTAAATCATTGGAATTAATTCATTGTGATATTTAAGGACCTATCTTAGTTACCTTTTCCCCTAGTTTTCATTATGACATTCATTTTCTTGACGATTATTCCAAATTCTCATGGTTTTATCGTCTCATTTCTCGTTCACTACTAGAAATTCTAGATTTTGCGAGGACTCTTAGTGAGGACAAAGGAAGGAAGTGTTCTCATAAAAGTTTGACAAGGATTTTTAGTGAGGACATCACGAAGAACAATTCTCGCAAATCTTTTCACAAGGACTTAGTGACGATACGTCTAATGGCGGAGCTAGGAAATTTTGAAGGGTGGTTCATATAAATGTCTACTAGTAGTAACATTAGGTTTACTTACCATTGATGATTCCTCTAAAGACCTTTTTTTATCAAATATTTATCCATAGTTGTCTACAAAATATAACTACTTCATAATCAAGATTACATATAAAACATGGAAGAAAAATAGAAAATAAAACAGAATAATAAAGAAAATCCACAACCACAACATAAGATCCTTGTTGGGATAACAACATAACAAAGAAAATAAAATAGGAAGAACAAAGAAATAAAACAGAAATTAACAATTAACAAAGAAAATCTTGTAGCAAAGTATGAGAAGACTCGACCTGTAACAAAGTGCAAGAGCCAAGAGGAGATGGGCAAACGATGGTCGAGCGACGAGTGGAGAGCCGGACAAGAGCAGTTGAGCGAGTGAGGCTGTGAGCACTGATTGTGGGACAGGCCTGTAGCGATTGTGGGAGAGCAGGGAGTCGGGCACCTATGGGGGTTGTAGAGGCAAGAGGCAAGAGGTCGATGAGATTGCAGACAATGAAGGGCAGTGGGGTTGCGGTCAATGGAGGGCAGTAAGGTTTTTGACATTTGCTAGTAGGTAGGGTTGGTCGCCTATCGTCGATCGACAAGTGTGAGAGTCGAGAGAGATTGAGAGAGAAAGTAGAGACTAGAAAAAAAATTGGGATTGAAAAAGGGAGTCGAGAGAGATTTGAGAGAGACAGAGAGTTGTGGAGGGCGACGTGGTTTTTTTTATGTAGGGATGTGGAATTTAGGATTGGATGGGTCGTTGTAATTCTACAAAGTGGCTCAAAATTTTTTAAAAACATATAACTAAAGTAGTATTTCATAATTTGAGTGGATCATATAACCCACCTTGCAACCATGTGGCTCTACCACTTGATATGTCTTTCCAAAGGCCTCACTAAATTTCTGAAAAGAATTAATCTTGTATAGTGATGACATGTCCTCGCTAAATGTCTTTACTATAGTATCATAAAATTTCATCCATGGTCTTTTCTCTGCTTTCTTCCCTTATGTCTCCTTAGGAGTTATGCCTTCCCTTACACCTCTTCCTTTTCTTTTCTCCCTCCTCCAGCCTCCTCCTCCTCCTCCTCTGGCCTCTACCTCCTCTTGTGGCCTTCACCTCCTCCTCTGGCCTCCACCTCCTTTAGCCTTCACCTCCTTATTTTGCCTTTGCCTCCTCTAGCCTCCGCCTCCTCTGGCCTTTGCCTCCTTATGCGGCCTTTACCTCCTCCTTTCCTTCCTCCTGTGGCCTTCGCTTGCTCCTACGATATTTTTCTTCTTCTTATGTTTGTTTGCCAGTGTCACACAACACAACAGAAGGAAGTGTGATGGAGTTGAAATGAATTTCTTTTTTGATAGTTGGTCTATATGTAATTCTTTTGTGTTGCCCAACATTAAATGAACTAGTTTTGAGTTTTTTGTTTTAGCCTATATGCAATTTCTCTAAAAAAATTTTTGGAGTGAAGGTAGTAGTTTATATCTAAGGTAAATGGTTAAACCAATGCTTAGCAACGAGTTTGTAGCTTCTTTCCTACCTATAGATGTGTGATTACAGAGCATATGGTGTTTCTCTTTTTCTAGCAGGTACATAGTGACATACGATGCCAAGCCATAGCACAAACAATTTTATAGACTGCTATATTATGAACTTGGATTTTTTTCCCTTTATGTATTATGGACTTGAATTTTTTCTTAGCAATGTCGACTAACTATGTTATCCTTATTGGGATACTCACTAATTATTACATCAACTTAATTCAAAAAGGTCAACCTTTAAAAATATCTATTTGTGCTTATTTGTACTCAACTATCATTCTAAATTGTCTTGTCTTATTTAAGAAAGTTTCTTTCAGGTCCTAGTGAATCTTTAGTTATTTCACCCCCATGTTAACTCTTGACCTAGATGCTAGATGATATGAAGTGAATAAAATTCTCCAAATTTTATTTTAGCATTCAAAAAGTTCACATGTAGAATTAATTCAATAATAACAGGACAAACCTAGTGCAAGGGGGTTTCCACAATGTGGGTACTTAGGGAGGGTCCATTTATGAGGGTAAATTCAAAGACAAAAAGGTATGCTAAGGACAAATCAAGTTAAACACTCTAACAAATATCAAAAATTAGATTTCTATATTATGTGCGGTAACTGAAATTTACTGTGTAAAATCTCAATCTAAATAAAAACAAAAAAAAAACTTCTCCATGACTCCATTTGTGTCTATTGTCTCACATGAATTTGATTTTGACAAGAGCAAAGTAGTGGGGGTAGTACACCAGTAGTATTACGGTATTATTTGAAAACAATGGAAAACATGTTTGATTTCATTCTTTTTTGTTTTGTTATTCTTTAATGATTCTGTTATTGTACTTCAAATAGTCTAAATTTCTGATATGAAATGTATTCTATTGATGAATTGTATTTCATGTACTCTCTTCATGGGTCTTAATGTATTCTTGACATGACTACCATTGATGAATGTATTCATGTATTCTCTTCATGATGACCAATCTTTTTAATGTATTCTGAAAACATTTCTTGCTAAACCATCTAGTAAACAAACATAGCACTTCATACTCTTTTTATGAAATGCTAAGTGGCATGCATGAATATCCTTTTATATAGGAAATGGACACAATATTCTTAGCATCATAATACACATTACCAAATAAAACATCATAATATGCACAATTGCATGAAAGAATAGGAAGCCCAAGGCCATTCTAATTATTGTCATGCAATAATTTGTTGAAATATGGACATAAAAACTCTCACTAATATTTGATCCTTGGAAGTGAGTTTTTCTTGAAAACAATTGAAACATAATTTTGTAATAGTCATCGTGATTTCCTAAAAACTTACTTTGGTAAAGTTCTATTTTCAATCTAGACATCTTATCATTTCTTTCTTCTATTGAAAAAAATGTCTTCTTATCGTGATTGAATATATACACGAGTTATGGATGAAAAAGTATGTATCAACTTTTTACATGATGTTCAAGAATTTGTGGATTTTGCATATAGTTAAGGTTTAGGTATTGTGGAAAGTGATGGAAGGATTATATGTCATTATAAAAAATGTACACTATTGAAAAAATAATCTAGAAGGGACATGGAATTACATTTGAGTAAGAAGAGATTTATAGAAGATTACAAGTGTTGGTTTTAACATGGAAAGGCCTTTCCTTGTCATGGGAATGCTGCTTTTATTAGTTCAGATTTTATTATAGACATAGTGATAGATGTGGTAGGTTTTGATTTCGAAACATTCGCTGATGAAGAGCCACATGGGAAATCCCAAGAGTTTTATGAATTGTTAAGAAAGGTGAAGGAGCCATGGTAGTCAAGTTGCAAGAATTACATAAAGTTATAAGCAGCGTCTAAGTTATTAGCTTTGAAGATTGATTACAACATGACAGATAGTTGTTTTGATGTTATGATAGGTAAAATCAAGAAAATACTGCTAGAGAACCATGAATTGATGAAAAACTAGTACGAGACAAAGAAGATGATGAGAAAAATAGGATTGGTAGAGGTGAAGATTTATGATTGTTCTAAACATCACATTCTGTACTATAATAAACATGAAGACAATTAAAGTGTCCAAAATGTCACAAACTCTGTTATAAAGTGACTCAAAGACACATGTACCTCAGAAGATGCTTCATTATTTTCCTTTAGCATCGGGACTAAAGAAATACTATTATAGAGAGACTGCAAAAGATATAATATGGCATGTAGATCATACACAGAATATTGATATATAGTATCCTTCTGACACCAAGTGTTGACAAGTTCTGAAGAAGTTCTTCCCTTCATTTGCTACAAAAAATCACAATGTTGTTGTCGGTCTTTCTAGTGATGGATTCAATCTATATGGTAGAGGAAAAAATTACTTGTATTGACTTGTCTTAATTATACCATACAATCTACCTCCTTTTATGTGCAATAAGAGGCTATACATGTTTTTATCTTTGCTCATTCCTAGTCTAAGTTATCCTAGAAAATATATTAACGTGTACTTGAGGCCTCTTATAGACAAGTTGAAGATGCTTTGGATCATTGGGATTGGGACATATGAAGTGTGCAAGTGGTAAACTTTCAACATAAAGGTTGCTTTGCTTTGAACTATAAGTGATTTTCCTGCATATAAGATATTGTTTGGTTGAAATACATATGAAAAGATGAGCTATCTTTATTATATGGAATACACAAAGTCATTTCAGCTTTAATATAGTCGCAAGACATGTTTCTTTGACTACCATAGTTAATTATTGCTCATGGACCACCCTTATCGAAAACAAAAACAAGCTTTTAAGAAAAATACAATCGAATTGTCTAGCTCACCTCCCAAGTATCGGGAGAGCAATTATTTAGTCTACTGTCAAAGTTTGAGTAGATCATTTTTGAGTATGGTGTTAGTCCACAAACATTAGAGGGATTCAAGAATGTAACCATGCCAGCGATCACTAATGTAACCTGTGAAAGGCTGAATGCACGAAATCGAACAAAATCATGGTGAAAAGCATGACAAAAGTTGAAGGACAAAGGAAACAAAAAGGAAGTCGCCACCTAGTCTATTTAATGGAAAAATGAGGAAAATCGTTTGAAAATAATGAGAAAACGACGAAAATGATGCAAATATGATTTGATCCGTGTTAGAGGAAAGGTCATTGTGTGCTAGAAAATAGAGTAAGGATCTCTATTACGTACGGAAAAGCTATTAGGCATCTCTGTGCGTCTGACAAATCGATCTTTAGTGGCTCTTCGCTCATTTATGTGGCTGTGTTGGCATATGCATGCCTTGTACGCTCAAGGACGGTATACAATGCTTTGCAAATGGATACGTGCTCCTAAGTATATGCTTAAAATGAAATGTTTAATGCTATATCAATAAAGTAGGAAGTGTGGAATATGACTTATTGCTCAGCCACACTATTCAGACTTTGAATCAAGTGTTGACACAAAGGGATTGCGTCGATACAATCTACTAAGGCATCTAATTCCAAAGAGCTTAAATTGTAAGCATCATCACTTTAAGAGGTGCAAAATTAATTCTAAACGTGTATGATGCTAAATATCATGCAAAAGTAAGTGCTACATATGATGGATGAAAGATCATGAATACAAGAAAATACGCAAAGCAAAGCACAAAACCACTGTCTACACCCTTGAATAGGGCAGAGGCGCTAACAAGGTGCGCCTAGTAGTTGTGCCCTACGTGGCCTGTTTCAGACAGCGTGCTTGTTCGCCAACAGTGGCTAACTGCATGCATTCGAAACGTGTAACTAAGCATCTAGGAAGCTCGCGGGGATGCTAGAGAATACATAGATGCAAAAAAAAATCTGATCAAGCACGGCCCCTTCATTCTCCCCACCTTCACCGTCGGCAAGTGAATTTTGTTGGTGTTCACAACCATGGAATCCAATCGTAAGCTCTGGGAAGTCATCGTGGTGTTCGTGGAGGAAAGAGGATGTGATGGGGATGGTGGTCATGCAATGTAAGTGCCTCGAGAAAACAGTACGCCTCCTCTTCGTCCACATTGGGTTGCATCGGAGCTCTCGTGTCCGTTCAACCATGAATGAGGCTATGAACACGAGAAGCCTGTCCGAGGTGCTCTAAAGGATGGAGGATGGAGGGGGAGAAGGAAAACAAAGAATGCATGGGTGTAGGTCACAGTCCATGCTCATTGGCCAACAACCTCGTACGGACATGAACCCATCACCGAAAAAAAATATGACCATGCAATAGGAAAAGAAAACCAGAAAGAAGCCAACTGAAAACAATGTGAGTAGGAAGAAACTAACTCAATCCACACATGAAAAGGCCTAATTACGTGGGAGGAACGAGAAGGATACCTGTTTTGTAGCTTGTTGTCCGTCCCGACGATGTGGACTTGGGGTAGTTCTCCTCCAGACGGTGGTCATTGCTGGGCACGATGGAGGAATGGTGGTCGAGGCTGTTTGGAGCAATCACAAGGGCTTTGGGAAGTGTCGAAGGTTGTACAATGGCTGTGGTTTGTGTGGGGGCTGTGCTTGGCCATGGCCTGCATGGGGGTTGGGCTTCGCTGTGGCTTGCATGGGTAGGGTAGGATGCAGTATTTTTCGTGCTGAGGTTGCGTGAATGGGTGTTGTAGGTTGCTAAGGTGCCAGGGAGCTTAAGGATATGCTTGGGTGCTCAAAGGATGTAGAGAGAACCTGGAGGATGGCTGAGAGTTTCTAGGGGTGCCAAGGAGATCAGTGCTGTGGTAGTGCTAGGAGGCTAGAGAGCCTGAGAGGCTGAGAGAGAGAATGGGTTGCTCGAGAGAGGATGCCCTAGGGTCCAAAGAGAGAGCAAGGGTTGTTGTTGTGGTGTTGCCGTGATGGGTTGGAGGTGGACTGTTCCTACGTGTAGGAAGAGTGATGGAGGAGGAGGGTTGCACTGCAACGGCTGTTGTGGTGGGTTGTGGAGAGGACGGCTATGCTGCAGTGTTGCTGTGAGAAAGAGGAAGAGATGGGCTAGGTAGGTGTTGGTGTGCGCAGTGTTGTAAGAAGAAATGGAGGAGGCTGTGCTATTGGTGGATTGCTGGTGTATGCGGGGGGGGGG
>JAMKQA010021612.1:0-10466 GCA_024699735.1 Posidonia australis
CTTTCTAGCCTGAGTCGGAGACCTATTTACCTGTGTGTGATCCTGGAGTAGATGACCTTCTAGGAAACACTTAGTTGGTGAGAGAGAGCATGTTAGTTACATCCATGTGCATGAATGCCATTCACGCCACCATAACAAACTGCATTTTGTTGTTGGTTCTAACCCTAGACAGTTTTCTCTTTTCCAGGTAGTGGAGCGTGAGTTCTTTAGCCACTGCTCGAGCATTCTGGCCTTGGCTCACCTGATTGCGACACCTCGTTGCCGATCATCTTTTCCTGAGTTATCCGTCACTTTGACAATAGCTCGTCCTAGGATTCATCCCCTTGTTTGCTGTCGTAGCCCGATTCTCACCCGTTCCCGGTCAGCTATGGCCCAGCGTACTAGTGAGTCTCTTCCCGCCACTGTTGTTCCCAAGGGCACCTCCTTTGTGGTTCCTCCTACTCTTGCTGTGTCTCTAGCCATTCCTTCTGTCCCCTTCGTGCACGACAGAGGTCTGTTCCCCATCCTGTAGGACACCCGCTGACCCTGGCCAGTATGGAGCCAGGTACTGAGTCCATCTCAGTGACCCCAGCTCGGGTTCCAGATGTACCACTGATAGCCCCACTTTCTCAGGGTTCCTTCTCTCTTCGCACTCTGCCCACTGTGGCAACATCCCTTGCAGATTTCTTGCCTCCAGGGCAATCTACTTCTGTCCCATCTGTGACTTCTGAACCTTTGATTGTGTCATCCCTTGCTATCCCCGAGGGGTCCCCTGTCGCACAAGCAGAATATCTGCTGGCTCTCGCTCAGAAGATCGAGAGCATGGCCTTTGCCATTCAGTCCACTGCAGACCCTAATATTCCTGAGGCTCCTCGACAGCCTGCTCTAGTGTTCCAAACATTGGCACCACCACCTCATCCCTCACCCCAACTCCTCACTACACCCACATTAGGTGTGACACCACAGGCTCAGACACACCACATCCCTGCACAACATTCAACTCCAGCATCTGGTGGTCAACCCCTCAGCTTGGCTGGAGTACAACATCCTCAGAACTTGTAGCCTAGGGCCATATTGCCGCAGCAGCTGTTACTCCCACACTCAGCACCCACTACCACACAATTTTTTGTTCATACTCCTTCTGCACACCATCAAGTCTAGGCACCTTCACTTCCATAATCACACCCAACACTCTTGCATAGATATGCTGGCCATCATGCCGCAGCACCAGGTGGCATGATGGTGGATCTGGTGGAGCACTTAGGTGTGACCCACACAGCATATGCGGCCCTTCCCCCTACTGCATCATCCTCATCGGCAGCAGCTCCAGATACCCTCCACACCATGGTAGGTGACATGGAGAGAGCACTTCGACAAGTGCGGGGAGGCAATCGCCAACCCTATGGATTCCGGAACCTCTGTTATTTCCCAAGAGCGACACTCCCACCGTAATTCCAAATCCTAGATTTTGAGAAATATAACGGTAAGGGTTGCCCTATTTCACATCTTCCGGCATATTATGGAGATCTCGCTCAGCTTCAGGCTGATGAGAGATTGCTAATCTACCTCTTCCAAAAGAGTCTCACCGGTCCGGCCCTCAAGTGGTTCACGTCACTTGACATGGGCTTGATCAAGACTAGGAACGACCTCTCATAGGCGTTCATGGACCAGTATGCCTTTAACCTCGCCTTGGTCTCAAAGAGGGAGGACCTTGTCGCCACAAAACAGAAGCCCCACGAGCCGTTTGGGGAGTATGACGGCCAATGGCGTGCCCTTGCATCACAAGTAAAGGATAGGCCCTCCGATGAGGAGTCTATCGAAATCATTATTCGAGGAGCGCAACCTGATGTTGGGGCTCTGTTGAGCATTCAACCTATCACCACCTTCCCATCCCTGATTGGGGCAGGTGCGAGCATAGAGAGCTCCCTCTGTAGTGGTAGCTTCCTAGCACTCACCGCTTTTGCCAAAGAAGCCTCATCCTCAGATCACTAGGCGAGCAGTAGCACTCGCAACAGTGCTGGCACCGGTTACCCCAAGAGGCGGGATCCTCCTAAGCCTGTCGACGCATACGTAGGGTCAACCGCCACGCCCGTTAATATGGTGAACCAACCAAGCCCGAATCAGCTAGTGTACGCACCTACATCTAGTGCGCCACACACACCACAGATCACCACCATCGCTAAGCCGGTGTATCCAACGACACCGGTCTGGCAAGGACCCTGCCCAGGGCAGAGAAGGCCTCTGCGTGTTGCCCGACAATATACACCACTTGTTGAGCCGCTAAGGTGGTGTCACTCCTGAAGCTCCCGGAGATCCGCCCCCCACCGAATCCTCTTCCAGGGTGGTATAACACAAGCCTCCACTGCAATTTCCACCGTTGCATGGGTCATTCGATGGATAATTGCATGGCCCTACGGAGTGCCATTCAGGACTTGATTGACCGCAAGGTCATCATCATCGACACTCAGGAGGCACACACTGCACATGCACCACCACCTACACATGCACAAACACCACCGCCTCATACCAACATTGTCAACCAGCCCATGCCTACGCATGACAACTCAACAGGCACTGGGACCTCAAGAATCCATTTCCTCTCTATCTCTAGGTCTATGACATCTGCAGTAAACCCCTCCAATCTGATTCATACCGTAGATGAGCCTTTCCCTATCCATCTCTATTGTTTAAGTCATGCCGGTTCCGAATCAGCCGTCCACATGATACGGTTGACCGCTAGGGAGGACCGTTCCGCCACACCGCCAACCGCGCACTTTGGGTCACTCATTTGCCTATTAGCTCAACCCATGCCTCGTCATCTTGTCCAGTCTACACTACAGTCTCCTATTCAATACCCGATCCATCTTCTAGTCCAACCTCTTGAACGACATTCTATCCAACTCCCTGTCCAACCAGACCATCTTTCTATCAGTTCTTTGTCGACATCACTCGAGCTGGCAGTACATACCCCTCTTATTGTCCACCTGACGAGGGATACTCATCGTGTACCTTATGATTATGCCACAAGAATGTGTGCAGAAGTCACCAGGTCAGGGAGGGTGTATAGGCCACCAACCCTAGCAGCCCAGCCTTCCCGTCCAGTGTCTTCCCATTCGCAGCCAACTACTCAACCTTCAAAGACGGTCCCAGTTTCAGTCCCTACTTCCTCGACCAGGCAGGAGCAACCCTCTACCGACATCACATCTCAATTGAAGAAGGTCAAGGCTGACATCTCTTTTTGGGATCTCATCCATACTTCTGCAGAACATTGAGAGGCCTTCCACAAGGTCTTTCAGGCTGCTCATGTCTCCCCTACCATAGAACCGTCTGCTTTTGAGAATATGGTGGGCATGATTACAGAGCCACATGTCATTTCCTTTTCTAGTGAGGAGTTGCCTCCGATAGGAGTCAATCATAACAGGCCCCTGTTCATTACGACGTAATATCAGAGCTTCTGAATTCCCCTCAATTTGGTTGATAATGGAGCAGGCCATAATGTCTGCCCTTTGTGCATAGCAAATAAAATCAGATTCAAAGTCGAGAATATCATATCAACTACAAAGGGAATGACGGCCTTTGATAACACGCATCACGATGCATTGGGGATGCTAGTTATTCCTCTCACCATAGGGCCTGTAGTCTTTGACGTCGAATTTTACATTGCGGATCTGGAGCCCTCTTTCAATCTTCTGCTTGGGCGCCCTTGGTTGCACAAGCATCAGGTGATCCCCTTAACCCTCCATCGCATGGTTAAGTTCCGTTGGGGTGACGACATAGTCGTCGTCTTGGTGGAAGATCTTGACAATGAAAAGGTCGAGTCGGTCTCTGCTGTCTCCCACCAGACCATCCACTTCAATCCTAAACCGTCTGATGTCATGTTCTAGGTCAATCGTTTCGAGCCCATCAATTACATTCCGGCACTCGAGCGTGTCAGTTACCTGACCGTTCGTGGCAATCCCCTCCATAATGATCGAAAATGTATGTCGCAAATGGGGATACAAGAAAGGAACACCGCTCGGGCGACACGGTCAAGAAATCTCCGAACCCATCCACGTAGAAGAAAGGCGAGAGTTTGAAGGCCTGGGATATGAGTGGCAGCCGCACCACGATGGATATTCACAAACCTGGAGGTACAAAAAGATTTAAATTCCGTTAGACCTCACCAACTTTGTTAGTGCAGAAATACTAGATCCCAATCAGAGCCAAGCCACCACAGACAAAAGCCGACCTCAGACGACGCAGTCATAGTGTCAGCCATCGGTAAGTGCCCTGACGATATCAGCCATTCCCCATGCAGCAAGCCCCATAGTGGTAGTCCTGCAAGCAAGGACATCGACAGACCCATCAATGCAGTTGGTCAGTCCAGGACACTGTTCGCAGCAGTCTCAGATTCAATTAGCAGAGGCCCATAGTCCAGAGGAGGCAGTGGCAGAGTAGAGTACTATTAGAGATTCTGAGTGCATCTTGGAAGAAGATGAGACAGTCAGTAGGGCAGTGCAGGCGAGTGAGCAAGTCAGCGACCTGGAGCTTCTGTTCTGAGAGCAGTTGTCACTATTGGTTGAGGATACAATAGAGCATCAGAGGCTGAAGAAAGAAAAGTCAAGGGCCTTAGGATCTGAGCTAGTAGTCCCCCACCAGCAATTGGACCACTCACCCATCATGGTCCTGTCTGATTCACAACCAGAGCCCACTAGACCATTAGAGTTAATCTCTTTGGAGCCGGGAGGCGGGTCTAGGTGGTATTTGCAGAAGAAGCCTCACCTAAAGTAGGGTGAGGGTAAAAAAAAAAGACCCTGAGTTAAGCTCAAGGGGAAGGCCAAGCGACATCACTCCTATTAGTCAGCAACAGGACAGCCGCCAATCAGTTGCACCCTTTGTACATACTATAGAAAACCCAAAAAGATCAAAAAATCAAGAAAACCCAAAAAAACCAAAAAAATCCAGAAAACCCAAAAAAATTTAGAAAACCCAAAAAACCAAAAAAATAGTAACAGAGGCCGAGGAAATGGGGCAACTCGGCCAGTCAGCAGAGTCCATTATCAGAGAGCTAGAGGTCACACAGTGCAAATACAAGAACACCAAAGTCAGTGTGACCATCCTGAAGAATCATCAGGGATAGAAATCAGAACACATCCTCTCCTTTGACATCACTGACCCAACCTTCAAGGTGGAAATTATATCAGAACTCATCGCCAATGAGGAGGGGGATGATGACACAAATGAAGACAGAGAGACACCCAAATTCCAGCCCTACGACAATGATCTAGATGGCCCAAACATGCATGTCGAGGAGGAAACTGAACGGGTGAACATCGGCACAACAGATGATATCAAAGAGGTGCTCATCAGTGCTAAGCTATCTCCACAGGCCAGGGCAGATTTCCTAATGTTTTTGAAGGAATACACAGATGTCTTTGCCTGGAGTTATGACGACATGGTCGGCCTAGACATTGAAGTGGTGGTACACAAGCTACCCCTGAAGCCGAATGAGAGGCCTGTCAAGCAAAGACTTAGGAGATGGCGACCTCAATGGATTCTGAAGCTCAAAGAAGAAAACATGAAGCAGCACAAGGCGAATTTCCTCAAGGTGGTGCTATACCCAGAGTGGTTAGCAAATGTTGTCCTAGTGCCAAAGAAGGATGGGAAAGTCTGCATGTGCATCGACTACAGAGACGTCAACAAGGCGAGTCCCAAAGATGATTTCCCGCTTCCTCACATAGATGTCTTAGTGGACAATACAGCCAGGCACAAAATGCTATCATTCATGGATGGTTTCTCAGGGTACAACCAGATCAAAATGGCAAAGGAAGATATGGAGAAGGCATCCTTTATCACTCCATGGGGAGTTTTTTGCTATCGTGTGATGCCATTTGGGCTCAAAAACGCAGGCACAACTTATCAAAGGGCAATGACCCCGCTTTTCCATGACCTTATGCATCAAGAAATAGAGGTCTATGTAGATGATATGATTGCCAAGTCCAAAGAGCTCGAGGAGCACCTGGCTTGTCTGAGGAAGCTATTTGATCGCTTCAGGAAGTACAAGCTCCGTCTTATCCCCAACAAATCCATATTCGGGGTGTCTTCTAGCAAACTTCTGGGATATATCGTCAGTTAAAGGGGAATCGAGGTCGACCCTAGTAAAGCAAGAGCCATCATTGATATGCCTCCCCCTACATCGGAAAAGGAAGTCAGGAGCTTATTAGGCCGATTACAGTATATCAGCCGGTTTATTGCACAACTTACTCCCATCTGTGAGCCCATCTTCAAGCTGTTAAGAAAGAATGCACAGATCCAGTGGAATGAAGAGTGACAAGCTGCATTCGATAAAATCAAGCAGCTCCTCACAAACCCTCCTGTCTTGGTTTCGCCCACACCAGGGCGACCTCTGCTACTATATCTCTCCACCACCCAACACTCCATGGGAGCAATCCTTGGGCAGCACAATGAAACAGGACGTAGGGAGAGAGCCATCTACTACCTGAGCAAGAAGTTCAATGATTGTGAAGCCAGGTACAGTCCCATTGAGAAAATCTACTTATCCCTTGTCTGGGCCACCCAACGCCTTAGGCACTATATGATGGCATATCCAGTCCTCCTCCTATGCCAGCATGACTCCATAAAGTACTTGTTCCAAAAGCCAGCATTAGTGGGACGATGCGTGAAGTGGCATGTGATGCTATCCCAGTATGACATTACTTTTGTCACACAAAAATCAATGAAAGGGCAGACAGTAGCAGACCACCTAGCTGACCTACCATTGCTAGAGTATGAGCCTTTACAGACACAGTTCCCAGATGAAGACATTCTGTTCGCCATGGGAGAAGCAAATTCTGATGAGCCAGGAGACAAGTCTCGGTGGCACATGTACTTCGATGACGCTGTCAACAAGAGGGGTAGAGGAATCAGCGCGGTATTGTCAATGCCACAAGGATAGATGACCCCCCTACTCCAAAAAGCTCAATTCGAGTGCACCAATAACGAGGTCGAGTGCGAGGCATGCATCATGGGACTGCAAATGGCATTAGAGCATGGCGCACCGAAGTTACAAGTGCATGGGGATGCCATGCTAGTCATATCCCAAATCAGTGGCGAATGGAAAACCAAAGATCCAAAGCTTGTGCCATATCATAAATATCTCTTATAGCTCGTCAAGGAGTTCAAAGGAGTACATTTCTCCTTCATGAGTAGAGCTAAAAATGCCTAAGCATATGTGCTGGCAACCCTTGCCTCCTGGCTCTCAATCCCTAAGGAGCGCACGGTAGACGTATCAGTCACTCGAGCAGAACAACCCATCTATTGCATGAGCATAGAAGAAGCCGACCCACCACTAGAGCTCCCTTGGTATCACGACATCAAGGCCTTCCTAGAATCAAGCGACCTCCCCACTGGCACATCACTAGCAGATAAGAAGACCATGGCGCGCCTAGCATCAAGATACATGTTAGGTGGTGGACATCTATACAAAAGGTCATATAACTAGATGCTTTTGTGATGTGTCGACATGAAAGAGGCGGACACCTTGATGCTTCAAGTCCACGTCGGGACATGTGGCCCCACATTAACGGAATACTGCTAGCCAAGAAGATCATGTTGCAAGGCTACTTCTGGTCAACTATGGAGGCAGATTGTTGTCACTTCGTGCGCAATGTCACAACTATCAGATTCATGGGAACTTCATACATGCTCCCCCTCAGCAACTGCACAGCATGTCTTCGCCATGGCCTTTCTCCACTTGGGGAATAGACGTCATCGGCACCATCCATCTGGCCTCATCCAATGGTCACAACTATATCCTGGTGGCCATAGATTACTTTACTAAATGGGTAGAAGCGGCCTCTTACAAGTCCGTCACAACGGTGGCCACAGAAAAGTTCATCAAGAACAATATCATAGCCCGATACAGGGTGCCACACTCCATTATCTCGAACAATGGCAAGAACTTTGTAGCCCAGAGAT
Source organism: Posidonia australis (assembly GCA_024699735.1). Classification (NCBI taxonomy): domain Eukaryota; kingdom Viridiplantae; phylum Streptophyta; class Magnoliopsida; order Alismatales; family Posidoniaceae; genus Posidonia; species Posidonia australis. Next base: position 7,936 of record JAMKQA010021612.1, read on the forward strand.
TGGAGGACTATCTGTAGAGTCTCAAGATCAAACATCACAGATCTTCCCCGTATCGCCCACAGATGAACGGTGTCGTAGAGTCGGCCAATAAGAACTTAATCAAGATCCTGAAGAAGAGCGCCGAGACACATAAGGATTGGCATGAAAACTCCCATATGTGCTATGGGCCTACAAAACTTCGGTTCGAACCTCTACAAGAAGCGACACCTTACTCATTGGTGTACGGCACAGAGGCGGTCTTGCCAATCGAGGTGGAGATCCCATCATTCAAAATCTTGAGGGAGGCTTAGCTAGAAGAAGTCGAATGGGTCGAGGACCGATACATCCAGTTGAATCTGATCGACGAGCGTAGACTACAGGTTAAGTACAATGCTCGCTGTTACCAAGCGAGAATGGCCAAGTCATATCAGAAAAAGGTCCGACCTAGGAACTTCACACCTGGTGATCTAGTTATGCGGGCCATACATCTCCCAGACGGTCGAGGTAAATTCCGACCTAACTGGCATGGTCCTTACATTATCAAACATGTCTACTCGGGGGGTGCGACAATCCTTGAAGATATGGACAATGTCGAGCTAGCTGAGCTAGTCAACACATGCTATCTTAAGAAGTACTACCAATGAGCGGAAGGCACGTATCCTTGCCTTGCAAAGTATCCTTTTATGCATCATACATCATCCACCACTCCATCATGCATGCATATCTCAAAATAATCAATGATCCAAGTGCAACTAAGCCATAGCATTTGCCTTTTTATTTTCACACGCATTAGTAATTCAAGCATCCATAACTACATCCATCCATGCATAAAGCATTAGCATCACATCCCGATGACGAGAATCGGAATAGCTAGCCTGCTTGAGAAGGGTCGACACCTCTTCAGTTGTCACTACCCAAACGTCTTAGGGAGTGAGGGAGCCACCATCCAAACGTGGTTAGGCGAAATGTCCAAACTCCCATAGGGACTTACACCTCCAGAGGGAGATAAAATGTTAGGAGCGAGCATGAGTGTGAGCCAAATAGAAAAATAAAGAATATAAACAAGGGCATAAAAGAAATAAGAAGACAGAAGTCGAAGACAGAAGCTAGCCCTAACAGAGAGAGGTAAGTAGGCCAACTCTATCCCCACCACTTACCTTGGGGAGGAGTCGAAGCGAACATCCCAAAGATCTAAGCAGCCCAAGGGACTAGCCACCCCTCGCATAAGATCCCAGCAGCGTCCTCCAAATCCAGATGTCCATTACCCCCAAGCGAGGGTTAGAGTGAGCCTACAAGCCTAAGAGGGAGAAAAGAAATAAGTCAAAAGCCAAAAAAGTAGGTCTAAGTCCCCAAGAGTTTGGCACGGAGCCTAACCTACTGAATAGTCCACCCCAGAGAGCCACCAACAGTCCAGAAGTCTGGGTAGTGTCTTGTGAATCGAGGTCTTCTTCTCTTCTCATAGCAGTCATGATTAGCATTCCAAATTTATTCAGAGGGATGACACAACATAACACCATCATGCTTGCACGCATCATCACTTATCCACTTTGCAAGGTCCCGCTAGGTCCCAAACCAGGGGCATGTCAATTGTTCTTTAGTTGAAGACCTAGAAGAGGATACCGTATGCTAGGGGCATGTTAGCTGCCTTTGTGGTGATAGCCTTCCCCATCAACTAGGGGCATGTCAGCTGTCCTGTTGGTTGACCCTTCTTGAGACAGTATCTTCATCCAGAACATGTTGTCTGCTCCATAGCTTGAGCACGGAAATGAGGACAACAATAGCCGTGAACCTCTGAGATAAGAGCAAAGTAAAGATATCAGTACTCCTCGAATCAACAAGAGAGAGCACAGTCAACAGTCCAATGCCAAAGTCAGACTACCAAGAAGTCAGCCGCAGGCACAACAGTGAACCTGGAAAGATGTCAGAAATATCCAACAAGACCGTCTTCTTCGAGAAGGAAATGATGCCCTTGTGACACCCTTCTATCCAAGCTCTTTGCATCAGTGCAAGACCCAAGCAGCAGTTTATCCAGATCAGTCATCAAGTGAACAGACAGAGTAGTCACACAGCGAAACAAGCGAGCTACAAACAAGAATATTTCTGGCTAGCAGGCAAGTTGCACCAACCATTTATTCCTTTCCTCGTGTCTCCTTTAAGTCTGAAGGAGATCCGAGTCGTTGGTTCCTTGTATCCTAGGACCAATCATCCATCCTTTCTCGAGACTCCCCTGATCCAGAGGAGATCTGAGTCGTTGGTTCCTTGTATCCTAGGACCAACCATCCATCCTTTCACGAGACTCCTCTTATCTGAAGGAGATCCGAGTTGTTGGTTTCTTGTATCCTAGGACCAACCATTTATCCCTTTCCTTGTGTCTCCTTTAGATCTGGAGGAGATCTGAGTCGTTGGTTCCTTGTATCCTAGGACCAACCATTTATCCCTTTCCTCGTGTCTCCTTTAAGTCCGGAGGAGATCCGAGTCGTTGGTTCCTTGTATCCTAGGACCACCATTTATCCCTTTCCTCGTGTCTCTTTTAAGTCCAGAGGAGATCTGAG
>JAMKQA010021613.1:0-15555 GCA_024699735.1 Posidonia australis
GGAAATCTTTTATTATTTGGTTCCAAATCATGCAAATCATGGGCTGAAATACTTGCATGGGATTCTAAAAGATAGGAAATGAATGGATGAACCTAACAGCCATAAACAAATGATAAATATACAGAGATTATATTCGATGCTTATTTCATAGCATGCATGTTCATGAATCATGGTTCCTTGTGTAAAGAAACAGAGAAGAAAAACAAATCACAGGAATTACATGATGTAGATTTTTATCATATAGATTTTACATGTAGAGTATCTTGTATATGAAACGAGCATCTTATCATAAAACTCTCATGTAAACAACAACAAATCAGATTATATGTGAAGTTGAAGGCATGTTATATTCAATGCAAGAAGATTAAAAGTAAAGAAACGAGAGGGGCTTACCTTGTCCAAGGTGTTCCTTCTTAGAAAACCCAAGATAATATGATCCCTGTTGCTTTGGAAAGGCTAGAGGTGCTTAAGAATGCAAGAGAATATTCAAGAAGACGAGAATGGGCTGCTGGAATCAGTAGATGGCTTGCTCAAGATCTTTTAAATGGCTGCCTATGGGGGTCTTTATATAGGATTTTGCAAAGGTAACTCCTATGGAATGCAGGCAGCCTTGTAAAGGAAGAGCCTAGCGTAGATTCCATGGCATATTCAATGGTGAATGTTATAGACATGGGAGGTCGAAAGCCAGCAGCCAGCAGCCTGAGAAGTGGCTGTGCGCCAGCTTGGTGCGCTAGGTAGGTGCGCCAGCCTGGTGCTCCAGCTAGGTGCGCCACTTATGTGCTCCTGCATGGTGCTCCAGCTAGGTGCTCAACATTGGTGCTCTAACTTGGTGCTCTCCCCTACCTGTCTAAATTTCTAATTGGGCTGCGGGCCTGCTATAGGTTTGTGGTTGGTTTAGCTGATGGGATTGAGTTTGGCACATCCAAAGTGACATCTGGAAAGTTTATCTATGAGCCACCTCAAAATCGAGGTGTCTACAGATGTCCCTCCCTGAGCGAGGTCGAGGGACGAAAGGAACCAAGACCAATGCTCAGGGTTGACAAGATACCCCCATTTTGAGGTTATAGAAGGATGGTGTTTGCCGTAGCTGTAAGTCACTTATTCGGCGGATGCACCGAAAGTCATGACTTATTGCCAAATGCGAAATGCGTGCAACTGCTGATCCAAATGCCGAAAATGTGATGCCAATGCAAAAAAACAAATGCAAGAGCCGATCTTGAAAGCTGATGCAAAACCGATACTTGACATAGTAATGTATGCTTGTAAGGCGATGCAATGCTGATGCTAGTGCTGAAATAATGGCAAAGATAAAAGAAATCACGCACACAGATGGAACCATTGGCACGAAAATGATAAGTTGTCGGACTCATCAACCGGATTATTGAGGTTATCAACATGAGGAGGCGGGATATGACAAGTCAATCAAGTCTTGTCAACTCGATCGCCAGAATGTATGACAGTTGTCAACCGAGTAGTTGGGGATACCAGCCCAAAGAAAAGGAGCATGACAAACTGATTATTTGTCAAGCAGAATAGAAAGCCCTGTCTGCACGGACATGGGCAAGCAAAAGGATTTCGCGCTCGCGAACATCCAAAGAAAAGAACAGGACCTTGATCGCCCAGTCAAAAGGTCAAGCAACTGGATTCCATGCCCACGAAAATCCAAGGAATAGGAAAGGAAATGACCTCGACTGCCCGGTCGAAAGTCAACTTTGACCGCCTGGTCAAAACCCAAGGAGAAGGATTTCGCGCCTGCGAAAATCCAAAAGAGAAAAGGATAGAAGAGGACATTGACCGCCCGGGCAAAAGGTCAAACAACTGGATTTTACGCCCACGAAAATCCAAGAAAAGGAAAGGAAATGACCTCGACCGCCCGGTCAAAGGTCAACTTTGATCGCCGGTCAAAAGCCAAGGAGAAGGATTTCGTGTCTGCGAAAATCCAAAAGAGAAAAGGAAAGTAAAGACCTTGACCGCCCAGTCGAAGGTCAACAGTTGGACTTTGCGCCCGCGAATATCCAAGGAAAAGGAAAGGAAATGACCTCGACCGCCCGGTCAGAAGCCAAAGAAAAGGACCTCGCGCCCGTGAGAATCCAAAATAGGAGAGGAAATGACCTCGACCGCCCGATCAAAGGTCGACTCTGACTGTGCGGTCATAAGCCAAGGAAAAGGAAATGACCCTGACCGCCTAGTCGAAGGTCGACTCTGACTACCCAGTCAGAAGCAAAGGAAAAGTATCTAGCGCTCGCGAGAATCCAGAAGAAAAGGGAAAGCAAAGACCTTAACCGCCCAACCGAAGGTCGACTTTGACCACCCGGTCGAAAGCCAAGGAAAAGGATTTCATGCCCGCAAAAATCCATAAGAAAATGACCTTGATCGCTCGGTCAATGGCCGACTCTGACTACCCGGTCAGAAGCCAAAGACAAGGATTTCGTGCCTGCGAGAATCCAAGGAAAAAGATATGACCTTGACCATCTAGTCGAAAGGTCAAACAACTGGATTTCGCACCTACGAAAATCCAAGGAGCAGGATATGACCACGATCGCCTGATCAAAAGGTCAAACAGCTGGATTTCGCTTCCAGGAAAATCCAAGGAAAAGGACCTGACCTTGACCGCTCGGTCAAAAGGTCGAACAACTGGATTTTGCGCTCGTGAAAATCCAGGGAAAGGATCTGACCTTGATCGCCCTATCAAAAGGTCGAACAACTGGATTTCGCACCCGCGAAATCTAGGGAAAGGATCTGACCTTGACTGCCCGATTAAAACATCGAACAACTGGATTTCGTGCCCTCGAAAATCCAAGGAAAGTTATATGACCTTGGTCGCTCAGTCGAAGGTCGACTCTGACCGCTTGGTTAGAAGCCAAGGAAAAGGATTTCACACCCGTGAAAATCCAAGCGGAAGGATATGACCTTGACCGCCCAGTCAAAAGGTCGAACAACTGGATTTCGCGCCCGCGAAAATCCAATGAAAGGAACAGGATATGACCTTGACCACCTGGTCAAAAGGTCAACAGCTGGATTTCGCGCCCACGAAAATCCTAGGAAAGGACCTAACCTTGACAACCCGGTCAAAAGTTCGAACAACTGCATTTCGCGCCCGCGAAAATCCAAGGAACGGATATGGCCTTGACCGCTCGGTCAAAAGGTCGAACAACTGGATTTCGCTCCCGCGAAAATCAAGGGAAAGGATATGACCTTGACCGCCCGGTCAAAGGTCGACTCTGACTGCCCAGTCAGAAGCCAAGGAAAAGGATCTCGCGCCTGCGAGGAAAAGGAAAAGAAAGGAAATGACCTTAACTGCTCAGTCAAAGATCGACTCTGACCACCTGGTCAGACGCCAAAGAAAAGGATTTCGCACACACGAGAATCCAAGGAAAGCAAGGAAAGGACCTTGACCGCCCGGTCAAAGGTCAAACAAAAGGATTTCGCGTCCGCGAAATCACGAGAAAAGGACCTTGACCGCTCAATCAAAGGTCAAATAAAAGGATTTCGCGCCCACTAAAATCCAAGGAAAGAAGGGATAGAAGGATCTCGTCTGCTCGGAGTGAGAACCTGGAAAAATGAAAGTGATAATCCCTGGATTGTCCCCCAGGAAGGAAACTAGCTCAGATGAACTCTAGAGGGTAGAACTGTTTGCTGCTGGCTCTGCGACACGGAAACCAGAGTTCTTGCTGAGATGCATGTGCAATATTCACTGAAGGAATCTTGATGGAATCCCGATCTCAATTGGCTTTGTTTATGATGTTCGCAAAAAGTTGGTGTAGACACCTCGATTTTGAGGTAGTTGATAGATGAGCTTTCTAGATGTTGCTTTGGATGTGGCTAACCCAACCACCTTTTGAATCCCATTAGCTAAGCCAACCACAAGCCCATAGCGGGCTCGCAACCCAATTAGAAATCTAGACACGTAGGGGAGAGCACCTAGCTGGAGCACCTGTTTGGAGCATCGAGCAGGAACACTATAGTGGCACACTTAGCTGGAGCACTAGGCTAGCACACTTACCTGGCGCACCTACCTGGCACACCAAGCTGGCGCACAACCATTTCTCAGACTGCTGGCTGCTGGCTTTCCACCTCCCATGGCTGTTACCTCCACCAACGAATATGCCATGGAATCTTCCTAGGCTCTTCGTTTACGAAGCTCCTTGCATCCTCTAGGAGTTATCCTTAGGAAATCCTATATAAGGACCCCTATAGGCAACTATTAAAAGAGGTTAGAAACCTTGATTTCAGCAATCCTGATCTTAGCAAACATCTTGGGCAAGCCATATACCCTCTCCAGCAGCCCATTCTCGTTTTCTGGAGTATTCCCTTGCATTCCAAGGCATCCTCGACCCTTCCAAAGCAACAGGGATCCCTCTATCTTTGATATTTCTAGAAGAAACATCTTGAGAGGTAGGTCTTCTCTTTTCCTTCTTCTTTAATTTCAACTCTTGCACCAAGCTAAAACATGCCATGCATTCACATATAACCTGATTTTGATTGCTGTCTTCATAAGAGTTTTATGATGAGATTGCTTGTTTCCTGTGCAAGATATTCAACTTATAAATCTGCATGATAAAAATCTACACCTTGTAGTTCTCATGAGTTGCTTTTCTTTTTTTTCTTATTTTCTTACATGAGAAATCCTAGTATATACATGTATGCTAGGGAAGATGCAGTAGATATGTTCTTTATGTATCCATCAGGCATATGTTTTGTTCAAATTGTTTTCTCATTTCCTTTTTTTTTTTTTTCTTTAGAATCCCATGCAAGCATATGCAGCCCATAAACCCATGATTTAACGTGATTTGGAATCAAAAGATAAAGATATACATTTGATAGGGTGATATCTTGTTCTAGTCTTTCATCCTCTGCATAAATTGATTTGGGTTAAAGAATAGTCATTCATCTCTGAATCTGGACCAGATTCTGGATCAGACTGCAGTCTAGTTCAGCCATTCTGGGGAGCACCATTCTGGAGCACTAGAGTGGCACACCAACCTGGAGCACCACTCTGGTGCACCATTCAAGCGCACTAGACTGGTCAGAGAGCAAAACACTCACTTTTGCATCCCTGATTGCATAGTTTTCGATGACTTTGCGTCTGATCCTTTTGCTGTTGGTTCTCAGATATTCCATGGTTTTGCATGCATGTTTTCAGCCCTAAATAACAATTGTTTCCTAGTTATTTTTCCCTTTGAATGTTCAGTGCATGGCTAAAATCTAGTAGGTTGTTTGCCTCTACTCCAATATGGAGAACCTTGTGCATCAGCCAATGATCCAGAGATATGTCTGAACCTTCTTGCATACATCTTAGCATGAATAGGTTGGAATCTTGTGTGAGGCTACTAGCCCTTGAGCACAAGGTCCACAAGTCATTACACTTGCATTTCTTTCACTTTTAAAGCATATTTTTCAAGTTTTGTAAAGGGTTTTACATGGCATGGTTTACTGGAATGCATTCATATGCATGGCTTTCTGGTATTTTCCTTGGCATATCTTCCTAGCCCACACAGGAGCACATAGGTGGCGCACCTGACTGGTGCACCAGTCTGGCGCACTTAACAGGCGCAGAAGCCTGTTTTCAGTAGCACACAACAATTTTTCGCATGGTTTTTAGCATGATTTCCAGCTTTGATTTGCTTTCAGTTTTCTCTGACTTTCTCCTTTGATATATCAGGAGGGCATAGCTCTGTTTTTAGTCCTTTTCATGCATGATAAACTGCAATTGGCATAGAGCAAAGCAAGGATGAAAAATCGCTCAAAATACTAGATCCTTGATCTTATTTATGCAATATCTTTGCATCGACGCTTGACCTGATATATGAGCGATATCTCTGAGCACTAGGACACACCCTGCACATCTTGCACCCTTATTTAGCATAAGACACCAAGCATGGCATGGCATATCGCCCTCGAGCGTACAACAAAGGCTGAGAAAGCCGACATTCCATAAGCAATGAGAAACCTATGGAAGATTGATTTATCGGGCGCGCGAGGGTGCCTAATACCTTCCTGGTGCATAATAGGGATCCTTACCCATTTCTTGTTTATGACCTGCTTTTCCATTGCATGATTTGCATGTTTTATATGGTTTCCCTTGTCTTCCACTTTAATAGACTAGGTGGCGACTCTTGCATTTGCATTTTTTCTATTTTTATTGTTTTTACCATGACTTTGCCGTCCCTCGTGTATTTGGCCTTTTGCGTCAAGTCCCGAGGCTATCGCCGGCATGGTTACAGGAACTGGCGACTCCGCTGGGGATTACAATGTCCCAACTTTGTTTTGGTTTCTCCTTTTCTTCGGCTTCTCTCCTTGCTTGCCTTTTCCATGCCTTAAATTGGTTATCCTTTTAAGTGGTGTCTTTTTGCATGCATGCCTTCGTAATGTTGTTCTTTCCTTTTACACACTTTTGCTATGCCATCACTATTGCACATGTTTTGCACCTACTCTTGCTTGATAATTCATGGCTAAATTGCATGTTTATTTCCCTTCTTGTATATGCCATGCATAGGAGAATTAGAGACATGTCTGCTTCCCTATTTGGTTAATGAAAACATAAAAACCAAAATCAATCAATCATAAGGCAAACTAGTGACAAATTGCAAATTTTCCCCACGGTTTAATAAGCTTGCAAGTAGAAGACTCAAAGCATACTTTGCATACATCATATAGGGCATGCATCTTCTCCTCTCCTAGGATCGCCTATTAAGTCTACGAAGGACATTTTTCGGTGGCTCATCCTATGGCTTTGGCGTGGGATGAAAAATCGGGTTTATCCCCCCTTGTCCGGGGTCGTGTCGGTGTAGTAGAGGGTACAGCCTACTGCTTTGGTAGAGGACGAGGCCCCGAAAGCACCACCCATTCACTGCCTAGGCTATGGCCAGGATTTAGAACGGGGACCTTACTTTTCTAAACTTGAGTCGGAGACCTATTCACCCCTATGTGAATCCGGAGTAGACAGCTTAATAGGACATCCCTAGATTGTGAGAGAGTGCATACTAGGGGCATTCATTTGCATCTCTTACTAGCATAATCATTGCATCTTTTCTAATTTGTTTGTTTATGTGCAAAGGATTTCTGGTCTGTGAGTTTCCTTAGCCTGAGCTCAAGATCTTTCCTTTCACGAATTCTATTTGTGACCTTATTCACGACCATGTCTCCTGAGTTATTCGTCACTTCCGACGATAGCTCATCCTAGGGTTTGTCCTGTTCTTCCCAGCCACAGTCCGATCCTTACTCGCTCGCGATCCACGATGGCCCAACATGCCAGCGAGTCCCTATCCCCTGCTATCCAGGAGGTGGTCCCTGTCTTAGGACACTCTTCGTTTGTGTCTATTCCAGTCATCACTGCTGCCTCCACCTTTGCTTTAGCTTCCGGAGGACCTCCACCACCTCAATTCCGTGTCCCTGTGGCAACCCCGCCTTCGGGACCACCTGTCTTGTCTTCTCTTGCTGTTGGGGCTAGAGCAGTTGAGTCTTTCCCTCCCCAGGGCTATGTGTTTACTACCCCTCCTCCCACTACGGTTGTTTCAGTAGTAGTCACCCCCTAGTTCGGGCAACTGGGATCTCAGCCTCCTGTTTCCTCCCCTGTCTTGCCTCCATCCTTTGGAGCCACTAGTGACGATCCTGTTACCGCGCAGTTGCAACAAATGTCGGCCCTCACCCAACAGTTGCAGGGATTGGCACTGGTGCTCCAGCCCTTCTCAGCTTTGTCTTTCCCAGCTCTCGAGTTGCCTGTGCAACCGGCTTTAGGATCACAATTTGCACCCACTGCACTCCCTCCACAGCCTTCGCCATCCCTTGTCTCTCCGGTGATAGGGGTGTCGGCATTACCTTTTGTTACACCTGCACAACACCCACCACAACATGCATCCCTCCTATCTGGTGGCCAACCCCCTAGGCCGGCGAGAGCACAACTATCGGTGAGCATTATACTGGAGACCATCCCGGTCTAGTAGCTTTTTGCTCCCACACTCTGCACCACTTGTTGCACCACCCCCTGCATTATCATCACCCTTATATCACACACAAGGTTCATCCTTTGTCCCCCAACACACTGCACCTATGCACGGGTACACTGGCCATCCTACCTTGGCACTAGACGACGGAATGGTGGATCCGAAAGAGCCCTTAGGGGTGACCCATAAAGTGTACGCGGCACCCGCCTCTACTGCGTAATCCATAGCTGTAGTAGCTCCGGATGCTCTCCTTGCTAGAGTAAATGACCAGGAGCGCACTCTCCGACAAGTGCAGGGTGGGGACCGCCAGTCCTACCAATTCCGGGACCTCTGTTATTTCCCAGAGGCAACTCTCCCCTCGAATTTTCATATTCCGGAATTTGAAAAGTACAATGGTAGGGGCTACCCAATTGCCCACCTCAAAGCCTATTGCGGAGACCTCGCTCAGCTTCAAGATGACGAAAGGTTGTTAATCCGCCTGTTCCAAAAGAGTCTTACAGGGCCCACGTTGAATTGGTTCACTTCCCTCAACATGGCCACCATTAGGACTTAGGATGACCTTACACAGGTGTTCCTGGAACAATATTCCTTCAACCTCGACTTAGTCCCTAAGCAGGAGGACTTAGTCGCTCTCAAGTAGAGACCGCAAGAGACGTTTGGGGAGTATCTTGGACGTTGGCGCTCCTTGGCTTCACAAGTCAAGGATAGACCCTCTGACGAGGAGTCTATCGAGATTATCGTCCGAGGAGCACAGCCAGCGGTCGGGGCTCTGCTTAGCATCCAACCTGTCACCACCTTCTCGGCACTGCTTCTGGCGGGCGCCCGTGTTGAGAGTTCACTGCGCGGCACAGTTTTCCAGCACTCTCAGCATTTGCCAAACAGGCCACTGCCTCACATTGTGGCCCTAGCAGCAGCAACAACAACAACAACAACAACACCAACCCACCTAGGAGGCGGGATCCCTCCAAAAATACTATTTCTTATATCAGATCCCCTGCTGCCCCGGCAAATGTTCGCTCGCCCCCGCAACGCCAAGTAGTTTATGCACCCACGCCTACACCTAGAGCACAGCATGCATCACACATTACCCCCACTGCCACACCATTATACCCTAACCCACCGGCCAGGACGCGCCCACCGTTGGCACATCCACAGCCGAAGCGACAACGTTGTGACAGGCGCTACTATACCACTTTAGTGGAGCCTTTGAGCATGGTATTTCCCAAAGTCGCATCCCTACTGAGGCTGCCTGAGGTGCGCCCTCCGCCTAATCCGTTACCAGCCTGGTACAACGCCAATGCGTTCTGTAATTTTCATCGGGTGGCCGGCCACTCGACAGATAATTGTTTGACACTCAGGGACGCTGTCCAGGATTTGATTGACCAGAAGGTCATTGTGATCAATACCCAGGCAGTCGGCCCAGCACACACGCCAGTGGCCACCCCAGCACACCCCAGCATAGTCAGTCAACCCTTGCCACAACATTCATCTCCAGATGCGCCAGGTTCCTCGGGAGTCAATTTTGTTTCTTTTGCTTCTTTCTTTTCTTCTCCTTCTGAGTCTATCTCTTCCCATATCCGCCCAACCGACTTGATTCATCTTGAGTCATCCCCTTTTCCCCACTAGTTGTATCGATCTTTCCTCGATAACTCTGAGGAATCTATTTTTGTGATCCGTCCTGTCGTCGAGCCGAAATACTCTGAGGTGCCACCTGTAGTATATCCCTAGCCACCAACTCCAGTCTACTTAGCAGCCTGGCCCGAAACTAGGCCAAGCCAACCAACACACCCTCAGGCCCACCAGTACCCTCACCAATAATCCCAGCATCCTCAGGTTTACACCCCTACTTGCCTATATCCTTCAACAACATCAGTACAATTAGCAACCTGTCCCCCGGTTGTTATTACTCTGACCATGACACGCATCGTGTTCCTTACAATTATGCCATAGGGATGTGTGCAGAAGTGACACGATCGGGTAGAGTATACAAACCCCCAACAGCTAGGCCTAACCCCTCAACCTTAACCCCTAACCAGTTACAAGCCCAGCCATCTAGGTCACTAGCACCTGTAGTAGTAGCCCCTGTCCAATTCTAAGCACATTCTCCTCAACCACCTATGCCTAGAATAGCACCATCCAATCCTATCACTAGCAGCCAACCTTCAGCTGACATCATTGCCCAGCTTAAGAAGGTTAAAGCCGACATTTCCATTTGGGACCTAATCCATACATCGGCTGAGCATAGAGAAGCTTTCCTTAGAGTTTTTCAGGCAGCCCGTGTATCCCAAACCATAGAGCCTGCTACCCTAGAAAGCATGGTAGGAATGATGGTGGCACCTTAGGTTATCTCCTTCTCTAACTTAGAGTTACCTCCCTCTGGCACCAATCATAATTCTCCCATGTTCATCATTGTGCAATATCAAAGCTTCCGCATCCCTCTCACATTGGTGGATAATGGAGCAGGCCTAAATGTCTGCCCCTTGCGCACAGCTAGTGCAATCGGATTCAAGTCCAAGGACATTACACCAGCTGTGAAAGGGATGACAGCTTTCGATAATACGCATCATGATGCACTTGGAGTCCTGATCATTCCCCTGACTATAGGCCCTACTCACTTCGACGTAGAGTTCTACGTCGTAGATATCGAACCCACTTTCAATCTGTTGCTTGGACGCCCTTGGCTTCACAAGCATCAAATCATTCCATCAACCCTCCATCGTATGATTAAGTTCTGCTGGGATGACAATATCGTTGTTGTCCTAGTAGAAGACATGGTGAAGGTTGAATCTGTCTCTGCTCTAGCCCCTCAGACCATTCACTTTGAGCCTAAGCCTTCCGATGTCCTTTATCTGGTTAACCAGTTTGAACCGGATAATTTTATTCCATCCTCAGAACTTGCCGGCCATTTGGCCACTTATGGCAACCCCCGTTTGATGGTCGACAACCTGTGTCGCAAATGGGGATATGAGAAAGGATCGCCTCTGGGACTTTATGGCCAAGGAATCGCCGAGCCGATTGAGGCCGAAGAATGGATTGAGCAAAACGGTTTGGGATATGAGCGATGCTGCCAGAGGAAGAGATCGCAACGCCATGGTAAGTCTTCCAAGATGATTATTCCACGAGATTTATCCACCTTTATTAGTGCAGGCGTTATGGAGCCGAACCACAGTTCATATGCAGTGTCAGCGCCATCAGCTTGGGTCTGTCTAGAGGATTCATATCAGGACAGCAGCCAGCTAGAGCAACAGGGTAAAGAATAGGAGATCATGCAGACAGAGTAGTCAGCAGTCCAGAGTGGCCCAAGAAACAGACTCGGACGATGACATCGGGGATCTAGACCTCTTAATTCAGGAGCAACAGGATGTGCTTGCAAGAGAAATAACAAAGCATGATCGCAGGAGGAAAGGCAAAGCAGTTGCCAAATCAGCACCATCAGAAGCACCAATACCACCCCAGGACCAAGTTTCAGTTATGGTCCTGCACGAGACAAACAGAAGGGATGCTAGGTCATTGGAGTTAATCTCTTGTCAGCCAGGAGGTGGGTCTAGCTGGTATTGGCAGTATAAGCCTCACCTGGAGGGTGAGAATCAAATCCTTGAAACAAGCATGAGAAGGACAGGAGGCAGTAGTCTCACCAAGCTATAGCAAAGCAGCCGCCAGCAAGTAGAATTTTGTACAGCTAACAGAAAAAGAGAAAATACCAAAAAAATCAAAAATCAAAATCCAAAAACAAAAATAGTAGATTACAAGAGCACAATGCCGATGAAGTATTGGCTCCCGGTTCCTCGGATCATCTAGACAGGGAAGCAGAAGAAGTAGCACAATGTCGATACAAGAGCACGAAGGTCACTGTGACAGTCCTTAAACGCCATCAGGGTGCAGAATTAGAAGAGGTCTTTTCAGTTGACATAACAGACCCGACATTTGAAAAATAAATTTTGTCAGAACTAATTGCTAATGAAGAAGAGGATGAGGTCCATGGAGCAGAGTATGAGGATGAGCCATCACAAATCCCCTTCTATGATAATGATCCAAAAGGCCCGAATCTTCACGTAGAGGAGGAGACGGAGCTTATCAACATCGACACGACAGAAGAAATTAAAGAAACACGCATCAGTGCCAATTTATCACCACAAGCAAAGGCAGAGTTTATAACTTTCTTGAAGGAATATGTGGATGTTTTTGCATGGAGCTATGATGACATGGTGGGACTAGATATTGAAGTGGTAATTCATACATTGCCGCTAATACCAAATTCAAAGCCATTCAAGCAAAAGCTCTGTAAATGGCGCCCCTAGTGGCTTTTAAAGCTTAAAGAAGAGATTATGAAACAACACAAATTCAACTTCCTCAAAGTCGTGTTGTATCGTGAATGGCTCGCCAACGTGGTGCCAGTGTCGAAAAAGGATGGACGGGTTTGCATGTGCATCGATTATCAAGATCTTAACAAAGCAAACCCCAAAGATGATTTCCCACTCCCTCACATTGACATCTTGGTGGACAACACTGCACGGCATAAGATGTTGTCTTTTATGGACGGGTTTTCCGGATACAACCAAATCATAATGGCTGAAGAAGATATGGAGAAGACATCTTTCATCACTCCATAGGGAGTCTTCTGTTACAGAGTGATGCCATTTGGGTTGAAGAATGCAGGTGCAACATACTAAAGAGCCATGACAGCTTTATTCCACGATCTTATGCATCAAGAGGTTGAAATATATGTGGATGATATGATTGCTAAATCTAAAGAGCCCGAGGACCATCTCTCCTGCTTGAGAAGGCTGTTTGAGCACCTACGAAAGTACAAGCTCTGTTTGAACACCAACAAATGTGTATTTGGGGTATCCTCTGGAAAGTTACTAGGTAATATCATCCGTCAGAGGGGAATTGAAGTGGACCCTCACAAAGCCAGAGCCATTGTTGACATGCCTCCCCCAACCATCGGAAAAGAGATTCGTGGTTTATTAGGTCGGCTACAATATATTAGCAGGTTCATTGCACAGCTTACGCCTATATGTGAACCCATATTCAAGCTACTGAGGAAAACGCTCAAACTTGCTGGAATGATGAATGTCAAGCGGCCTTTGATAAAATCATGCAGCTTCTGGTAAAGCCCCCAGTTTTAGTTCCCCCCACGCCCGGACGCCCTCTGCTACTATATCTCTCCACAACATAGCATTCTATGGGTGCAGTTCTGGGTCAGCATGATGAATCTGGGCGCAAAGAGAAGGCTATCTACTACCTCAACAAAAAGTTCAATGACTGCGAGGTTAAATACAGCCCTATAGAGAAAGGCTACTTATCTCTGGTGTGGGCCACGCAGCGCCTCCGACATTATATGATGGCATATCTAGTATTGTTGTTGTGTTGGCATGACCCTATCAAATATCTGTTCCTGAAGCCAGCTTTGGTGGGCAAATGTGTCAAATGGCAGGTGATGTTATCCCAGTATGATATCACTTTTGTCACACAAAAATCCATGAAAGGACAAGCCATGGCAGACCACTTGGCTGACTTACCTTTGCCAGAATATTAGCCTTTGCAAACCCAGTTCCCAGATGAAGATATATTATTTGCAATGGGCGACGGGGAGCTGGAAGGACCTCAGAATGAGCATCAGTGGTGTCTGTACTTCGATGGTGCAGTCAATAAACGAGGAAGAGGCATTGGTGCAGTTCTAGCAACGCCACAAGGACAGCTTATTCCCTTTTCAAGGAAGCTAACTTTCGAATGCACCAATAACAAAGCTGAATATGAGGCCTGCATTTTAGGTTTACAAGTAGCAAGGGACCAAGGCGCCCGAGAACTCCACGTGTTTGGCGACGCAATGCTGGTGATTTTGCAAGTCAATGGCGGCTGGAAGACAAAAGACCAGAAGCTCGTACTATATCATGAACATTTGCTGAAATTGACTGAAGAATTTGAAGATGTCTAATTTTCTTTCATGAAGCGAGCCAAGAATGCATATGCAAACGCTTTGGCAACTCTGGCATCATGGTTATCACTCCCAGAGGCACGAGCTACAGACATTTCAGTCACATGCATTGAACAACCAGCACATTGTATGCATATCCAAGAGGCACCATCATCAGCTGAATTGCCTTGGTATAGTGATATTAAAGCTTTTCTGGAGTCTGGCAGCTTCCCACTAGGTATTTCTACTTCAGATAAGAAGACCTTGACACGGTTAGCATCTAAATATGTGCTCGGGGCCGGGCAACTATATAGAAGGTCTTATAACCAGATGCTTCTCAGGTGTGTAGATAAAAAGGTGGCGGATATGCTAATGTTGAAAGTCCACGTAGGCACCTACGGCCCACATATGAATGGGGTTCTTTTAGCCAAGAAAATTATGTTGCAAGGGTATTTCTGGTCCACTATGGAAACGGACTGCTGCCAGTTTGTCAGAAGATGCCATAGCTGCCAGATACACGGTAATTTTCTACATGCTCCCCCACAATAATTACATAGCATGTCATCGCCTTGGCCATTTTTTACTTGGGGAATTGATGTTATTGGGGCCATTCATCCTACTGCATCCAATGGGCACCATTACATCCTGGTAGCCATCGATTATTTCATAAAATGCGTCAAGGTGGCATCATACAAAACAGTCACAACAGCCATTACAAAAAAGTTCATTAAGAATAACATTATCACCAGATATGGGGTTCCATTTGCTATCATTTCAGACAACAGAACTAATTTCATAGCAAAGAGAGTTGAGGATTTCCTCTAGAGTTGCAAGATCAGGCATCAAAGATCTTCCCCCTATCGACCACAGATGAATGGGGTAGTAGAGTTGGCTAATAAGAATCTAGTGAAAATCTTGAAGAAGATGGCCGAGACTCATAAAGATTGGCATGAAAAGCTACCCTATGCATTATGGGCCTACTGGACCTCCATCCAGACGTCAACAGGAACAACACCTTACTCTTTGGTGTATGGCATGGAGGCGGTCCTTCCCTTTGAAATCGAGATTCCATCGTTAAGAATCTTGAAGGAGGGAGAATTAGAAGAGGCGGAGTGGATACAAGATCACTGTGTTCAGCTAGATTTAATTGATGAACACAGATTACAAGCTCTGCATCTGTAACACCCCAGTGCTACACAACAGTACAAGAACTATCCAAGTACAGCTAAAAGACTTTAAATGGCAGAATAAAATAATTAAAGCTAATCACCCAGACCTGTGTGCGGCAAACGTGGCTCGAAAAGATGCACCATACTAGACTACTCCTACACCTGAGCACCTGAAACAAAGGGACAAGGAAAAACATGCGTGAGTGACAGGAATGTCACCCAATACGCGCCCCAAAAACAACGCTAAAATCCAATGAAAACCATTGCTAGACAACTATCATTGCCAAAACCACATGTCCAACTAGAAAACACGGAAAACAATGGCATTACAAACTTTCTTTTCTTTTCTTTCAAAACCTTATGCTCGTTCATAAACCTTTATTCTCAACATTGGAGAACCAAATCATTTCATCTAGTTTCCTAGCCCTAAAACAACATTTTAAAACCATTAGCACAAATTGTCACAATCCGGGCTAGGAACTAGTCCACACACACAAATCCACATTTTTCCATTCCAAAACTGGTC
>JAMKQA010021614.1:0-11667 GCA_024699735.1 Posidonia australis
TGTATATAAGCTACAAAAGGACTTTAAACTTGCATATTAATCCAATCATATGAATATTACATATATGTGACTAATGTGCCTTTGAAAAATGATTTTTATATTCAGTACTTGAGTATATCAGATTTTCTTAAGTGATTATTTGTCAAATAATCAATGGACATTTGTTATCATCAAAATGTACTTAAGGATTTTTCCAACACTCCTCCCTCTGCCTCCTTCTCCTCCCTGAGCCCCGTCGCTTAGGAGAGGCTTCGCTGGCCTCATGTGGCCAGGGCCAACGCCACCGTCGCCGCCGCTCCTTCGCCGTCGAAGCTACTGGAAGCCTCCGGACACCCCCACCGCTTGCGACCTCCTCCAAGGGACCCATCACACCGTCATGAACCTCGCCAGGCTGCCGTGCCGTTGCTTCGGAGCCTGGAGCACCGCCCGTACCTTTGCCATTGTCGTCTCCAACATAGGAGACGGAGGAAGCACGCCTGACCTCCTCGGTCCTCGCCGATACCTTTGGAAGTCTCCTCGAGCCTTCGAGAAGCTCCTCCACTCGCCACCATGTCGATCCAGCAGCTAGAGCGCCATTTCCCTCCCGCCGTCGTCTACCCAAGTGCCGGTGGCCACCTCGCGCTCAGGCGAGGTGGGAGGTGCGCCTCAGGCCACTCCTGCCCCGTCCACCGCCCTTAGATGCTCCACCAGGCTCCCCTTCAGCCTCCTGGACCAACACCCACCTTCTTCTGCCACTGGATCGCCGCTGGATCATCGCTGGAGTGCACGCCGGAGTAGAGACGTCGACGATTGGCCGGTGATCTTCGAAAGGGGCTTATTTGGCCTAGGCCCCTTTAGTTTAAAATTTTTATTTCTTAGGTTCTTAAATATTTACATTTTGGTCCTATGTTTTATTTTTAAGCCCCTGTAGTTTAGATAACTTTTATTTCTTTGTTTTATTCCTGTAAAGTTTGCATACAACTCCCTACATATTTTAATTTTGTATTTTAAATGTATTCACACATGTTTTATTACATTTAGGTCCCTGAGATCATGTTTTCTTTGCATTTAAGTCCTGAACATTTGCATTTAGCCTCAAAACCTTTTAAAATGAGTATCCCTATGAGATTTGCATTCTGAACTTTGAAAGACTTCATAATTACATTGATCAATACAAAAGTCCAGTTTTCATCACATTTAAGCCATGTAATTTTGTATGTAGGCCCTGGATTCATAACATATAATCCCAGAACACTGAAAATTTGCATCCAGACCCTTGGTTAATTTTAAACCCATCATTTAGGGTTTTAATTGTTTTCTCACATATTTTCGATATTTTCCACTTATTGCATTTCATATTTTACATTTAATAGTAGATTTCATTTAATAAACCATGTTTTCACTATGAATTGATCTTTAGTTTCATATTTTATTCACATTTGCGCTTATGTGTGAATTTTGCACATTAGACCCTGAGTTTTCAGTTAATTACCAAGATACAATTTTCACACATCTCAATGCCAATTGTCATTTGATCCATCATCTGCATATTAGAATAG
Organism: Posidonia australis; assembly: GCA_024699735.1. NCBI lineage: Eukaryota > Viridiplantae > Streptophyta > Magnoliopsida > Alismatales > Posidoniaceae > Posidonia > Posidonia australis. The sequence continues at coordinate 1,539 of JAMKQA010021614.1, forward strand.
AAGTCATTGAATATTCATTAGTCTTGATTTTCTCCCTTTTTGTAATTTTACATTTCAGTCCTTGTACTTGTTCTTTACTATGTTTACATCGTTTTAATGTTTTTAAGACCTTGTCCTTTGCATGTTTTCTTGCTGATAACACTTTCCTGACATTTCACATACATTTTGGCATATCTTAGGCCATGCATCATCCCCATACATGTGTTTATTACATCTGGCCATTGAAATGACCAAATTGCCCCTTGTGCCACCAATTCATGCACATGCATTTTAGTTCTTGTATTAAATCATGCATAACCTTTGCCTAAGTCATTCCTCTGCATCTTTTACACATTTAGGTACATATTCATGCATTTTGCATGGTTTTCATTATATTTGTATATTGTCCCATCCTTTTTGAGCGAGCCCGCATCTCATGTGCTTCTTTCATGGATTTTCCTTATCCCATTTTCAAAGTCCTATGTCCGACATTTGATTTGATCCCTTTTATCCTATATTCTTGGATTTTTGATTTAATTTAGATTTCATTGCCTAAGGGCATACACTAATCGACCAAAAGGCCCACATTGGCCCACTTGCGAATTATTTCTCCTTTTTGATTTTCATGACTTTTTCTATGATTCCGATGACTTGGGTTTGCCCCACTTTTGATTTTTTTGATATCAGTATGGTTTTCTCGAGCATTCTTTCCAAGAATGCTGCCATCTTATGTGATTTTCTTCATATGTCGCCATTTGATCGTTCTACGTGGATTTCTTCGCAATTTTTCCATCTCAATCTCCACGATGTTTTCCATGTTCCTGATGAATTGCGTTGGTTGCATTTTTAATGTTCTTGATGTCGGTGTGGTTTTCCAGAACATTCTTTCTGAAAATACTGTCATTTTATGAGATTTTCTTCACATGTCACCGTTTTACCTGTTTTGTGTGGATTTCTTTGCAATTTTCCCGTTCGGATTTCCGTGATGTTTTCCGCTATTCTAATGATTTGGGTCTATTGCATTTTTGATACTCTTGATGTCAATATGGTTTTTCAAAGCATTCTCTCCAAAAACGTCGTCATTTATGTGAATTTCTTCACATGTCACAGATTACCTATTTTCCACAGACTTCTTTGCAGGTTTTCCATTTTAACTCCCGTGATGTTTTCCAGGATTCTAATGATTTGATTTGATTGCATTTTTGGTTTTCTTGAGGTCTATATGATTTTCTGAGCCATTCTCACCAAAAATCTTATCATTTCATGTGATTTTCTTTGTTGCGTCGTTTCTCCTGATTTCGATATTTTATGTGAGTTTCTTCGCAGTTTTTGCATACCATTTTGCATATCTATCTAGTCTTGTCCTGGCATTCATATTCGCATGATTGGAGCACAATCTAGGCTTAGCAAGCAAATTAGACTAGAAAGACTGAGTTTATTAGGCGTATGGGGGTGCCTAATACCTTCCCTGTGCGTAATAGGAATCATTACCCATTCTCTAGTGTATGGACATCTGACCTTCATGTTTGCATCTCATGCATCCATCTTTTGTGATTTGTTTGTGGTTTTCCTCGTCTTTTCCTTAAAAGACTAAGTGATGATTCCTTTTCTTTTTTGTTTTATCCTATCTTGCGCCTTCGCTATCTTGGCATAGTTGTGGCCTCTTCCCTCTCGCGCGACTTTGCGTCGGATCCCCAGGCGGGCATGGTCACAGAGTCCTTACCCTTCCTCTGGCCCGCAATGACTGTTGTGTCCCACTCCTTGGCATCGAATCATATTTTCAAACCTCACTTGGTTTTCTAGTATATTTTAGCATTTGATTTTCCTCATCTTTCCGATCAAAAGACCAGGTGGAGACTCCAATTTTGCCTTATCATGCGTCTTCGCCTTCTGGCACGGTTGTGACCTCCTCCCTTGGTTCCCTCCGCGTCAATCCCTGGGCGGGCATGGTTACAACTAGAAACCACAAATGCTGCTTCCTTGCTCCTGTAACTAAAAACCACAAGAAGAAACGCGTGAGTGACCAAAAAAGTCACTCAGCACTCACCCCATGGAAAACACCAAAAACAAAATCAAACTTTTTTTTTCAAATCATTTTAAAACCTCATTTTTACAAAATTTACCAAAATCTCAAAGCACAATTGCATTGCCCGAAACCACAAAGCACAGGCCACACTGGCCAAAAACCACATTGAGTTGTGTTACTACGTGCCTAGCAACCAATTCTGGATAGAAGTAGCCACCAAAATGTACTGTACTACCACAGATAAGTTACCCTATAAGAGGCAAGTCTGTCACAGACTCCTTCCACTTGAATGACCTTCAAAGTACTAACCTTATCTAGAAAAGCTATCTTGTCACTCAGGATGACACCAGAAACGGGGCACGTGTACTACCCTCATTAGCCAACACCACAAGGTACATCCTCTCGACGTCCTCAACTCGGTACCTAGGACAACAAGAGTGTCAAACCTCTACACTTGAATGGTACCTAAAGCGTCATTGCTTGATGACAACCAAAGTGTCATACCTCCAGGTCTAGAGGACACCTCAACACATGGATCTCAGCTTTAGCCTCGTGAACGACAATTCAAGAGTATCATTCCTCCAATATTCAATGAACATTTGCCTACAGCCTATTAGTCTTTAACCTCAACCTAGGTAACACACTCAACCATCCAAAAATGTCGTCACATTCTTTGGTCCAAGCAGTACAACTCTCTGGAATCTTGGTTCACCAGAAAATTACAGAAAATTCTTTTCTAAAAAATTATCACATTTTCTTGAAATTCTTTTCAAAACCATTTATATAGCATCATGATGATCCTCATAACACTATGGCATTAAATCATATTAAATCAATCAAGAAACCAACTGAAAATCCACGTCAAAATAGTTCAGAGGCCTAATTTGGCAAATCGAAATAAAACGGTCAACCAAACCAAGTCTCAAGGCATTGGTCCAGTAGACTGAAACAGAATAATCAATAAAAACTTGGATTTCAGGGCAATCTGAAAGCAAGATCAGCATATCGAAATCAATTTGGTATACTATTTTTGTCGATTTCAGAAAAAGAGAGAGCCTAGAGTGGGAGCTTTGGATGGTCTCACCGCACACAACCATAAAATCCACAAAAATACAGGAAGACATTCAAATATACTACAATTCGATACAAAAATCACCACGATCCATTGACCATAGCTCAAGATATTAAAATTCAAAGCCAAAAAACTCAAATAGAAGCATAGTAATAGAGCATGCATTAAATAGCCATAAATGCACAATAAAAAAAAAATTTAAAATCACTACCACATTTTAATTTCATGTCATTCTACTTATTTCCGTCACATTCATGTCAATTTAAAGAAGAAAGAGTGGGATGTGCACCTTTTGGTCGATCACAAGGGTCCTCCACCAACTCCAGTTAACCACATGAATTGCCGATGATCACGACCACTTTGGGCACCTCACAGCCACACCACGAGCTTGCCACACCATCAGGGAAGAAGGTCAGAGCTTGCAGGACAGAGGGAGGCTTGGCTGAACTTCTTCTCTCTCGCCACTCTCTCTTGCTCTCTTTGTCGACAATGAAAAGGGGAGGAAAGGAGAGGAAAAGGAAAAGGAGGAGGGAGAGGAGAGAAGGACTTCGAAGTTCACTGCCACTCTAGCTTGAAGACGTGGAGGGAGAAAAAGGAAGAGGTGCAGTGTCAGGGAAGCCATGTCTCACCTCCTTTATATACGTGTGGGTGGAGGTAGCTACGCATATGCATAACAACAATTCAAATACACATGCACAACCGCACGTGTCCCAACTACCAACTAACCACTACACGAGGCCATCCGCCCCTCGGCACCAACACACCCACACACAGGAGCACAATGCCTCTACAAAAAACAAGGCATAGAGTAAGCCAAATTACAAGGTCAAAGCACAAAAATACTGAATTACTGAAATGGTCTTCATGTCAGTAACACTCGTCCACAGTAAATTTTATTAAAATATATAATTATAAGAAAATGAATTTCTAGGTGTTACATGAAGAGCTTCTTAATCTCTCTCCAGACAATGTGATAAGATTAGTGCTTGTGTTGAGGAAACAATTTCTAAATCAATAGAAAGGTATTTAGACTTTATTAATTCACTCCATTTAGACGTGTCAGTAGAAACAAGATTCCGAAGGTAATTATCTTGAAATGTAACTTTTCATATTATAAGGACTCAAGATGTCTATTTTTCATTTAAAAATAATTTTGAAAAAATTACTTAATGGTATCTTAAAGTTTGATTAAAATCCAATTTTAGTGTTTAAAATTTTAAAAGTGACATAATTGTAACTCAAGGTTTACAATACTAGACTTAAATAGGTTCTGTAATCATCTCATCCATCACGTGATCTCACATGACTATATAGGTTATTTTTATGACAATAATATCCTTGTTCATCGTCCTTTATCTATCAAAATGATATCAAGGTTTCACATGATAAATAATGTCTAATATTAATAACAATAGACTAATAATTATTAACAGTAAAAATCTTGAGACACTATCACGATACTTTAAAGTCTTAGATTCTATTTGATAGAGTTTTTAGACAATTTTTAAACATATAACTTCTCTGTAGAAGTTATAATGGTTCAACAATTCTATCAATCACTATTAGTTTCTTATAAACATATTACGTTCAAAACAGTAATTTTTTTATATTTCCAGAAGTTTGATTATGATAACTTCTTATCAGAAGTTAACTTTTATACTTAAATTTAAAAGTTGAAATTTTACCCAACAACTCTTAGATAATATAGCATTTCACTCAAAGTCTTAGGGAACTTTATCGTCTTGCAACTGATTGGTATCATTGACCTTTTCTCAGGATCTAGGCTCACAGACAGCTACGTTTCTATAAAAAAAACCAATTCCTCTGCCCAATGACATGTGGAAAGCAAAGCTTTAGTGGCTCCAACAGTCATCTGTGTCAGTTTCTGCAAGTCTTTCATCTGCCATAACAAAATGCAGAAAGATCAAAGTGAGAGTTGTTTCTTCATGTAGCTCAATGATAACTAGAGAGAGACGTTGGATAGCAGGTATTATTTCGTGTGATTGTTTATTGCAACTTATGCAAAGGCTTTATTGTAACTAGAAATCAGAAGATCTCCCTACAAACAAGATGGCATATTTTTTGACGAATAGACCTGAACTGATGTTGATGGTTGTTGCTGTCTGTCTGTAGTCCATTTTGCATAATTCGTATAGCTGAATTTCCCCTGCAAATTATTGTCTGTGATTAATCGTCATGTTATTTTCTCAAATAGTCCTGTTTTATAGTCGTGGCATCATAGCCAAGTCTGCTAAATCTATCGAAATTATTATTATTATCCAAAAAAAAAGGCTTATTCATAGGCTTTCTGATTAAGTTCTTAAAGTTGACTTCCATTTACTAGGCCAGCTGTAAGACAAATCTCCCGTAGTTCACAACATATTCGATTAAATGCATCTTTTTTCAATCAATTGATGTATTCATCGGAATAACACGATGCTAAAAAATATATGCAAAAAGAAAAGAATTTATTGGTCTCAAATTCACAAGTTCCCTCCAAAAACTCTTCTGATCGTGAAGCCGATCATCTAGTGCTTCTGTACATCATTTCACTATACTGCAGCAAAGAGATCTGCCTCTGCAACTTCATCTGGTCGTGGAACCTCGCTATGAACTCCTCCGCACGCGCATCGACTCCCTCCTCCACCTCCTCCACCGGACAAGAATCTCCACCACTCTCTTCTTCTGCAACTTCGTCCCAGCAGAGGAAACTCTGCCTGCCACAGTCAAGGAATGCACTGCCATCATCACCATCATCATCATCAACCGGTGGACCGATGCAAGGGAACCGAAGCAGCCTCTTCGAGCTGCGCGCGTGCAACCTAAACCGGAAGGAAGGCGTCTCGTCGAACGAGAACTGCCGCTCGCCGTAGTGGATTCTGTCGGAAGATCCAGCTTGGAGGCTCTTCAGATAACTGCGCATGTCTGACAGGAGTCCCTGCTTGAACACGCAGCCTTTCCTTGCCCATGTCAAGGCCAGTCTGAGGAGCCTCCATGCTCGGTTGGCGAATGCGTTTTTCTTCTTGTCCATTTGTTTGACTGCAACAACGAGCGATTAGAAGAAGTTGCAGGTGGAAACAAGTTTTTGATGGAGGAGAGGAACAGATTGTGTCTCTATATATAGTTGGAGGAAACAGCGCAAGGTGGTGCTTCTCGGAAAGTGATGCCAAAATGTACATACTTGTGCAGTTGTGTTTGGCGTGACACGGTTTAAACAAACGCGTTAGAGAATATAATTAGTTTGCGTAGGATGGAGGGTGTTGTTGTCAACCAACGCCGTTGAAGAAGATGCAGGCGTTTATTTTGAGTCCATAAAAAACAAGCTGTTCATTTTGGCAGCAGCAATGAGAGAAGCGCTTCAACCTTCATGCTTAGCTGTGTTCTTTTCGGTGCATGTTTCTTCCGAAGTTCTGGTCCTGTATTTTACTGGTATGTTTACAATGTTTTGCATGTCTTATTGCTAAATCCCAGGGCCTTGTCTCTGGCAGCTGTTGTCCAGAGAAGGAACTTGAGAGGCACTGTCAATGTTGCAGCTGTACTCGGTATTCAATCAAGCTAAGATGGTCGATGATGTTGATAACGACTGTCACTCTGGAGTTTTCTCCATTGTGCAGTCCGATTATATGTCCTAGGGAGTACTGGTTCTTTGTGTGGTCCTATATTCAGATCTATTATTTGCTTTTATAATTTTTTGTTGCCAAGGTCTATTAATTTTGCATTTGAAGAATTATAACAACAAGTTTAGTTGCTAACGATCTTCTTCATTAAAGACGGACGGTTGAGACAAAGTGAGGCTCAAATCAAGATTAATTGAAGTCATATTATCGAGGAAGATCAAGTTCAAAAGATTCTTGATGGTTCTACTAAAGTTCAAAGGAGGATCATGGACCTCTTATTGAAGTAATTAAGAAGACTCAAGAAGATTAGGATTGTACTTATTTTACCCTTATTCTAAGGATCCGTTTGGTAGGACTTTTGGACAACTTTTGAGCATATAACTTCTCTCCAGAAGTTATAGTGGTCCAACAGTTCTACCAAACACTAACAGCTTTTTAGAAGTATGTAGATTTTGGAACAGTAATTCCTTTACATTTCTAGAAGTTGGGTTATGACAGCTTTTAACCAGAAGCTAGCTTCTACATTTGGGTTCAAAAGGGTAAAGGAAAAGGAAAATAAGAAACAAGTCACAACAAACAACTGAGGAAAAAACAAACATGCGAAACCGTAAAGTCTCTCGTTCCAGACCACGAAACCCTAGCCGCCGTTCGAAAGCTCTTCTCCTCCACGCCACCTCCTTCGACTGGGAGGCCTTCAAGGCTAGCCTCAAGGAGGAGGAGGACGACTCTTCTCTTGCTGCTCCGATCCGCAACACGCGTCGCAGATCTCGGAGAATCCATGCTGTGGCGGGCTCTGCCTCTTCCCTTGAGACCGAGGAGAGGCTCCGGGCGGAGAGGGACGCACTTTCTTCCAATGGCACACGGAACCATAGATCGAGGAAGATGATCCTCCCTACTTCGCAGGTATGTGATACCGTGGTGCTCTCAGCTAGGGTTTTCCAGGCGACCCCTCTTAGGGTGGCCTCGAATTTTTTTTTGGCCTCCTTGGCTCATTGTCAGGGTTGGTGTATGATAGCTCATCATCTACCATCCCTCTTGCAGTTAATCTAGATCTATCTGTGGATTGTTTTATGCATCTTAAATCTTTATATTTTAGTTGGATTTTGGATTTGAATCTCTGTCATCTAAGCTTGGATTTGGCACCTCTCTTGTTTGGATGGAGAAATCTCCCGTTCTCTGTCGAGTTTTTGCGAGATCTTGCTCTAGGGATCTTGGACTGGCTCTTCTTGTGGAGTCTCTGACCTTGCGGCGGCGGCCCTCCGGTGATAGCGAGGCTTGCTCCTCGGTGGCAGCCGTTTCCTTAGTCTGTTCCCCGGATCAGGAGTGTTTCCCTCTCTTCTCCTCCCCTTCTGACCCAGTGGTCTCTACTAGGTCGTTGTACGGCGGGTTGCCACCGGTGGGTGGTTGGAAAGATTTTCCAAGCGTCTCCTTGACGGAGACGGACGGGCTGCGGTCTGCAGACCCTATCAGACCCGCTGACACTGCAGAGTCCACATCGTGTTCCGTGTGGAACTATTCTTCCTTTAGTGTTCCCGTATTCCCGTGGGAATAATGTAAGCCCCCTTTTAACCTGGACTTACATCCAGATCCTCTTTGGGGGTGCGTCGTTTCTAATTATACCTGCGAGCCTTGTGCCAAGCTTGACCCTGACTCAGCGCTCGAGTCCTGAGTCGACGCAGATCTCTCCCACGACGCTTCGGCTCATGAGAGCTTTTCTGACAACAAGTATTTAATGAGCAGCCCTCCTGCCTCTCTTGACGACTACCAGTCGTTTCCGTGCTCAGTCTGCATGCCATCCTCGCCTCGGGTTTTCCCCGACTCCGACTCGGAGTCTCGCATACTCCTCGAGCCCTGAATTGAGGCTGAACATTCCCACTACATTACGGGTAATGAGTGTTTTTATGACATTTGTAATTTAAAGCGCCGCTTATCTGTCACTCACGATGCCTGCCAGTCGCATCCGAGCGCAGTCTGCACGTCTTCCTCGACCCCCTTTTCCAGTGACGGTTCTGGTCTCACACCTGCACGATCTTCTAGCGTCGGGATCCCCTTTGATATTCTGGATCCTTCTACCCTTCCCCCATCTCTTGGCTCTCGTTTTGCTCCCCTTGCCTCTCCTACCCCTGACCAAAGGAGCAAAGAGCCTCACCCCTTTGCTGCGCCAGCGAAGTGGACTACGGTGAATCGTCGAAAGCCCTGCCCCCCTCTGGTAACCTTCTGTTGAGCCTCTGGCCGTTGCTTTGGCTATGGCCTTTTAGGCCACATCAAGAGCAATTGCAAATACTCGGGTCTATGTTTTCGTTGTCTTTCTCTTACTCATTCTGTGGCTATATGTAAATTTTTCCAGGAAGGAAAACCGGCTGTTCCTCCTTCCCCAAGCATGGCGGGCCTTTCCCCTCACTTCCCTACGATCATTCCTCCTTCTGAGGCTACCTGCGATCTTCTCCTCTCCCTCTCCTGCTGCGCTCTTGTATCTTCCCAATCTACCCAGCTGACCAAGGAGCTACTCGAGCACCACATAGCTACCCACTAGCCCTTGGCTTCTGGGGTTGAAGTCAAGGACTCGGCCCCTGGTAAATTTCTCCTGTGATTTCCCTCTCCTATGATAAAGATTGACACCCTGAACCTCTACGGTTATTCCTTGCAAACTCTCTCTGCTTCTTTCACCCATTGGACCCCACAGTCTAATGCAGTCTTCACCCTTAGAGAGGAGGGAGTTTGGGTTAGATTAGAAGGTATTCCACACCACCTTTGGAACGTGGATGTTTTTAGATGCATGGTAGTTGTAACCATGCCGTCAGGGGTGGCCACAAATAAATAATATTGTGTGTGCCAAAAGCGGCAAAGCCACGGCAAAAAGAAAAGAAGAAAAAATGCAAATATGCGGGAGTCGCCACCTAGTCTATTAAAATGGAAGACGAGGAAAACCATATAACATGAAAAATCATGCAGAACAAATAAAAAGGGGCTGCGCAAATCAGAAATGCGGGTAAGGATCCCTGTTATGTACGAGGAAGGTGTTAGGCACCCTCGTACGCCCGATAAATCGGTCTTCTATTGATTTCTCTTTTGCTCATGAAATGTCGGCTTTTCAGCCTTTGTTGTACGCCCGAGGGCGATATGCCATGCCATGCAAATGCGTGCGGTGTCTAAAGTATAGGTGCATGATGTATAGGGGTGTGTCCTAATGCACAGAAATATCGCTCGTGTGTCGGGTCAAGAGTTGATGCAATAATATTGCATAATAAGATCAAAGATCTAATATCTTGAGCGATTTATCATCCTTGCTTTCTACATGCCTAAATGCAATCTAAAATGCAAGAAAGCTGCTGAAAACATGTCTGTGCCTTCCTAATGCATCAAGGAAGAAAACCAAAGGAAAACCCAGAAGCAAATCGGGTCGAGAAAGCAAGCAAAACATATGAAAAACATGCT
>JAMKQA010021615.1:0-15461 GCA_024699735.1 Posidonia australis
AGGGAGGAGTTCTCTCTATTCAATTGGAGTCTAAAATAGGGTTACACGAATGACCAAAGAGGTTACATAATATGTGCCTTAGCCTACTTAAATACTAGGGCACCTAAATGGTCAAATGACCAAACTAACCCTGAAACAAAGACATAATTCAAGACACATTTACAACACGCATAATAGAATAAGAAGATAGAAGTCGCAGATAGAAGTCGACCCTAAAGAGAGAGGCATGGCAGAAAGCTCTGTCCCTCCAATTTATCTTGGAGAGGAGTCGGAGTGAATATCTAGAAGACATGTTACAAAAAGGGCCTAGCCAACCCTTTAAACAACTGTAGCTCCTCACCACAGACCAGGTACCTATTACCTCCAAGCTAGGGATAGGGTGAACCCACATGCCTATGAGGGGAAAAGAATAAATAATGAATAAAATAAAATTGCAAGGGTATGGTCCAGTGGGGTTTGGAACGGAGCCCAAGACACAGTGACCCGTTTCGAGAGAGCCACCCAAAAACTAGGGGCTTGGATAGAGTCTAGTGAGGTCTGGAGTTACTGTTCCCTTGTACTTGGCAGTATGCGTCCCGATGATGAGGGCACCAATAAGATCCCAAAAATAATTTAGCATGCATGCATCTTCTTTTTGCAAATATCATCCTAAAAACATCGTAGAGTATCACTTGGTTATCTTGGCTGGGATGTGACAACAACTTTCAGTTCAAGAGAATCAAGAGAACATCACCTATACTAGGGGTATGTAACCTGCTCTTGTCGATTAGGACCATTATGTCAAGCCAAGGGCATGTCAGCTGTCCTATGGTTAGACACACTGAGCCAGTACTTGACCAGGGGCATGTAAGTTGCTCTGTTTGGTCAAGAGTAGTCCATGTCAGGCCAAGGGCATGTCAGCTGTCCTATGGTTAGATGCTTTGAGCTAACACTCGACCAAGGGCATGTCAGCTGCTCTATTGGTCAAAGACCCTAGTAATCTGCTGGGGGCACAATCATTAGATAATCCAGATCTTCCAAGTTTGATGGCCACATCTCAATATTACTTGGGTACCTAGTCAAAACCAGTTGAAACCAGGGTTTTCCCTCAAAGTTATGCACAAGATTTAGTCTGTCCAACAACTCTCTGTCCAGTCAGCTGTAGTTTGCAACTTTAGGCCAGTCTCTCTGGCTCTTACAATACCATTGCACTGTATCATTTATCTGTCTGCTTTGATTTTGCTAAGTGCTGTTGAACAAAGCAAAATTATGATCTGTTTCTAAAACAGTGTTTTAAGCATGTCCTGCAGGAGATCGTTTGCCCATTCTGAGGAGTCTCGGGCCAAGAAAAGCTGAAGTGCCTTACAGATCATGGGTTTCCTTACGATGGTGGTGCCCACACACTACTGAGAAGTGCTCCAAGCATGGATCAGGCAGTTGACTGAAAGTGATCGCGACAAGCTGCGGATTTGAGGAATCTCTTCAAAGCTTCTGGATATCGCGAAGGTGGAGGTTTCCCGATACTTTCTGTGTGCAGCAGCCCGATTCTGGAAACTGTCACATCATGTTTTCCACTTTGGGAGAATCAAACTGACTCCAACCTTGGAAGTGGTCCACAGAATATGTTGTCTACAGAAGTTCCTAGGACCCATCGTCTTTATGCGGCACGACGGGTATTCTTTAGTCTTGAGTGAGCTAATTGGCCTGTCAACTAGTGATTGTGGTCGTCAGCTCATCTGTACAAATGGACTTTCTCCCATGCTGAAACTAGCTTACTTTGACAAAGTGGCTGGAATGCGCACCTCTCTAGGCAACGATCTATGGCTTCGTTGTCTGCTTCCTAGGAGAATTGATTTTCAGCCATGGTCGAGTGGTTGTGAATATTGAAGTCGCTGAAATTGCTTTTGCGGTTGTTACTCGACAAATAGATATAGCCCCAGCCATCTTGGCAGAAACTTACCAGGCTCTAGACCGATCACTGCGCTGCTGCCGACACTTTTATGGCTGTAGAGCTCTTGTACAGGTATGGTTGGCTGCACATCTGGGTGTAGAAGTCTTGCGCTCGCAACGATCAACCTTCGAATCCTACTATCAAAGCAGCCATGCATGCAAGCTCACCTTAGTTCAGAAGGAGTACGAGCGTTTAAAAAGCTTGATAGAACAGAAAATCATTTGGCACATTATTCCTTCGACTTCTCATAATTTTGAGGCCTTCTTCAACACAGTCGACATGCGGCTTATCGTCCTGCCAGGGTTGACTAGTGGAGTGGAATACCCCCCAATCCGTGTGATACGACAGTTCGGTTACCAGCAGGATTCTTTTGTCTAAGGGCAAATGCTAGCACGGTTCCAAGAATACCCTTGGGCTCCTACACTATGACTAAGGAGATATCTCATCTGCTCAGTGGCTCCATACGATCGAGGGATCTTATTGTCATAGAAGGGAAGAGTTACACTACAGATTATGAAGCCGAAGTCAAAGAGACCTGGCCAATCTGCAGTGCTGCCCCGAGTCGTACATTCTTTGCCAAATCCTCAGGCTCCAAAAGATCCAGAGATGACGCAGATTCTTAGCATTCAAGTCATGTTACTGGTTCTTTGCAAATTGAAATACATGCAATCATTCCATTGACTCTAATAATAAAATTCATCAGAACATTTCTAGACAGTGTGTTTGATTGATTTTGGTTGATGTAAAATAGAAATCACCATCACGATAGCACGCGCATGACTAGTGCAGGATTCTACTTTCTTCTGCCTATCGGCTTGGCACTAGGGACCACCCAGATAATAGTCAAGTATCTCGTTTTATTGCCCTGACTTGGACGAATGAAGTCTTCACAGCTTCTGTGCCAATTAAGGCGGAATACCCCCTCTCGGCTTTAAGGTCCTATCCGAATGGACGGAATCAAGGCACCCCTCTCGCCTTTGTGGTCTTATCTAAATGGACAGAATCAAGGCACCCCTCTCGCCTTTGAGGTCCTATCCGAACGAAAGGAATCAAGGCACCCCTCTTGCCTTTGAGGTCCTATCCGAACGGACAGAATCGAGGCACCCCCTCTCGCCTTTAAGGTCCTATCCGGACGGACGGAGTCAAGGCACCCCTCTTTTTTCACATCTGTTCGGATAGGACCTTAAAGCCGAGAGGGGTGCCTTGACTCCATCCGTTCGGATAGGACCTCAAAGGCGAGAGGAGTGCCTTGATTCTGTCCGTTCGGATAGGACCTCAAAGGTGAGAGGGGTGCCTTGACTCTGTCCGTTCGGATTGGACCTCAAAGGCGAGAAGGGTGCCTTGATTTCGTCCGTTCGGATAGGACCTCAAAGGCCAGAGGGGTGCCTTGACTCCATTCGTTCGGATAGGACCTCAAAGGCGAGAGAAGTGCCTTGACTCCGTCCGTTCGGATAGGACCTCAAAGGCAAGAGGGTTGCCTTGATTCCGTCCGTTCGGATAGGACCTCAATGGCGAGAGGGGTGCCTTGATTCCCTCAATTCTGATAGGACCTCAAAGATGAGAGGGGTGCCTTGATTCCATCCGTTCGGATAGGTCCTCAAAGGCTAGAGGGGATGCCTTGATTCCGTCTGCCTTATCGGGGTGCCTCTTGCTTTTGTCTAAGGGCAAATGCTAGCACGGTTCCAAGAATACCCTTGGGCTCCTACACTATGACTAAGGAGATATCTCGTCTGCTCAGTGGCTCCATACGATCGAGGGATCTTACTGTCATAGAAGGGAAGAGTTACACTACAGATTATGAAGCCGAAGTCAAAGAGACCTGGCCAATCTGCAGTGCCGCCCCGAGTCGTACACTCTTTGCCAAATCCTTAGGCTCCAAAAGATCCAGAGATGATGCATATTCTTAGCATTCATGTCATGTTACTGGTTCTTTGCAAATTGAAATACATGCAATCATTCCATTGACTCTAATAATAAAATTCATCAGAACATTTCTAGACAGTGTGTTTGATTGATTTTGGTTGATGTAAAACAGAAATCACCATCACGATAGCACGGGCATGACTAGTGCAGGATTCTACTTTCTTCTGCCTATCGGCTTGGCACTAGGGACCACCCAGATAATAGTCAAGTATCTCGTTTTATTGCCCTGACTTGGACGAATGAAGTCTTCACAGCTTCTATGCTAGATAAGGCGGAATACCCCCTCTCGCCTTTGAGGTCCTATCCGAACGGACGGAATCAAGGCATCCCCTCTAGCCTTTGAGGACCTATCCGAACGGATGGAATCAAGGCACCCCTCTCATCTTTGAGGTCCTATCCAAATTGAGGGAATCAAGGCACCCCTCTCGCCATTGAGGTCCTATCCGAACGGACGGAATCAAGGCAACCCTCTTGCCTTTGAGGTCCTATCCGAATGGACGGAGTCAAGGCACTTCTCTCGCCTTTGAGGTCCTATCCGAACGAATGGAGTCAAGGCACCCCTCTGGCCTTTGAGGTCCTATCCGAACGGACGAAATCAAGGCACCCTTCTCGCCTTTGAGGTCCAATCCGAACGGACAGAGTCAAGGCACCCCTCTCGCCTTTGAGGTCCTACCCGAACGGACAGAATCAAGGCACTCCTCTTGCCTTTGAGGTCCTATCCGAACGGACGGAGTCAAGGCACCCCTCTCGGCTTTATGGGCCTTCATGGGCTTTGTGGCCCAAATCTAGAAAAGCATGCACCAAGCAAGGAAGAATAGACGGAAAAAAAAACCGTGCAAAAAGATGTGAAAAGTATGCAAAACGCAAGTGTGAGTGCAAATCAGGAAACTCCAGAGGGTTTTGTGCAAAAAGCCCAAATTCTGAAGAAAACTGACATTCAGAAGCCCAAATTAGTGAAAATACATAGGAAAACACATTCCATGCATGTATGAAGAAATCAGGGGTCAAAATGTGTATCCCTAGTCAAAGGAAGTTCTCTAGGGGCAAAAATGCAATTTACTCACTAATGCATGCATGCAAATCAATTCTGTAGAAAATAAATGAAAAAATGCCAGAAAAATGATTCAAATGGATTCCAGAATGTTTCAGGCGAAAAATAGTCATTTTACCCCTGGAAACAAGCAAATTAGAGTAATTACAATAAAGTATAGGGGCTAAACTACAAAAAACCCAGAAAACAAAGCATTCATGAAACATTTTGAAGAAAACAAGGGCCAAAATGTAATTTTAATTGAGAAATGAAGCCTTCAGAAGAGTTCCAGTAAAATATGAGGTTTAAAATGCAATTTACCCAACAAAACGGGCTTCAAGAAAGTTTTCCAACATGTTCAGGGGTTTTTATGTAATTAAACCACAAAAATGTACATTCTAGAAAATTTCTGAAAAGTCCAAGGGTTATTATGCAATTTTCACAGCAAAAATTAACTTCCAGAAAAGTTTCAAGAAAGTGCAAGGGCCTAGATGCAAATTTTATTAAAAAAAGAACTTCCAGAAAGTTTTTGGAAATGATCAGGGGTTTGCATGCAAATTTCTCAATGAAAATGAACTTGCAGAATGATTTTATAAGAGTATAAGGTCCTTCATGCAATTTGTCTAAAAGAAAACATGATTCAAATACTCTGCAGGGTTTTATTGAATTTTTAAACTGAGAAAACATTATTTTAAAAGTTTAGGGTAAAAGTGTAATATTTTCGGTTAAAACATTATTTGAAACATTTAAGAAAATGAAGGAAGGACCTGGATGCAATAAAAGGACCTAATAGTAATGAAAAAAGGATCTACTTGAAATAAAAACTAAGTTTCAAAAGTTTATGCAAAATAAAAGTTTTTTTATTTTATTTAAAGAAAAAAAAGGGGTTGCGGCCGCCGACAACAGGGCTCGCCGTCGATGACCACCGGGAAAGGTTATCTAAGGCTTCCCATGGCCTGATCTCAGATTAGACCATGTAGGAGGCAAGAGGAGAAGGAGAACATCAGATCCAACGGCGTGGATCTGAAGGTCGACGGTGGAGGTGGTTCTCCCACCTCCCTCGTCGGCGGAGAACTCCAGTGATGGCGCCCGGCAAGAGGAGCTACTGGAAGACCTTGAACGGCAGTGCGGCAACTCTTGAGGCTAGGGGGAACTCTCTCACTTCCTCCTGAGTGAAATGGAGGCTAGTGAAGCAGCGGTGAGCTCTGACAAGCGTTGAAATTATCAACGACGCCCTTGCAGTGATCGAGGGTCTAAGGACTGGTTCTGGAGGCTCCGGAGTGCTCATGGCATGATGTGGAACATTTGCAACAGCTTGGAGAGGCATGGGGATGCTGGAGGCGCGCGGACCACCTCTGAGGCGGTCGTCTTCTCCGACGATGGCGTCCTAGGCGCTCCTCTCTGGCGATCAAGGACGAGGCTCAGGGAGGCGGTGGAACAGGGATCCGAAGTGCGGAGGAGCAAGGGGGTGGCCAAAGGAGGATGAGAGAGGGTTCATGTATCCAGGAGGCGCTCTGGATTGCCCCCCCCAACCTCTGTCGCCTAAGTGTGGCGACGGCAGGGCACGGCGGAGCTCCGTTATCCAAGGGATCTCTTTGGATCCCTTGGAAACGCTCCAATGAGAAAAGGAGGGCCTAGAAATCTATAATTCAGACGATTAGAGTGATCAGGGATGTGTACCTGGTTGTAGGCGTGCCGTCGGAGCTCTGGGAACGACACTTGCTATCTGCTCCCTTGCTTCTCGCTCTCTGCTCAGAATTCTCTCTCTCTGGAATTCTTTTCGTCTCTCCAGAAAAACCCCTTGCTCTCTGCTACCTCGCCTTCTTTTATAGGCAACGGAAACCCAACACTCAAACCCATAACCCATCACTAACTTCCTAACAGAATGCTAACTAACCCGCTAACTGCACGACCACCTCTCTAACAGACCTAACAAATCAGTAACTAATGTTCCCCAGCTGCCTCCTTGACCGCCGACAGCAACCAACAGTGATCCTGGCCCCCTCCGGCGACGACTCATCTAATGGCTGGCTACTGGGAGTTGCTGGATCAGTGGACTGAAGAGGCTTGGTTGATGAGACCAACAAGGAGGAATGGGTTTAGTGGTTGGTTCGTGGGAAGAAATGGATTCAGTGATTGCATTTTATCTTGGAAGGAGAAGAAAACTTAGATGACATTGGTGAGAAATTAGTGAACTAAAAACTTTGAAAATAAAGAGGAGAATATAAGGTATTGGGTTGGAAAGGAAGAGGAAGGTGGGATGAGCTACTGTGGGCCTTTGTGGGCTCATGGGCCTCCATGGGCCTATGTGGGCCTTATGAGCCCCCATGGGCCCAAATGGGTTTAGGTGGGTCCAAATGGATCAAATGGACCCAAACAAGTTGAATGAGCTTTTAAAGAGTTAAAAAGGCCTAATTAGGCCTAATGGGCCAAAATGGGCTCAGATTGGGTTTAATGGGCCTATGAAAGCATTCATGGGTCCAAGTGGGCTTTCATGAATTAAATGGGCCCAATTAGGATTAGAGCTCATCCACCACATCTCCATCCTGCAAAATCTTTTATCTTTGAAGGAGAAGAAGACTTAGATGACATTGGTGAGAAATTAGTGAACTAAAAACTTTGAAAATAAAGAGGAGAAAATAAGGTATTGGGTTGGAAAGGAAGAGGAAGGTGGTATGAGCTACTGTGGGCCTTTGTGGGCTTCATGGGCCTCCATGGGCCTATGTGGGCCTTGTGAGCCCCCATGGGTTACAACGGTCAGTTAGTTCTATTAGGCTCAATTAGTGGTTGTTACAGCGGCCATCGGCGACCTCCACCTATAAAAGGAGCAGCAAAGGCAAAAATTTTGAGGTCCTTTCGCTAGAGAAAAACAGAGAATTCAGAGCGAGTGAGAAGCGAGCGAGAATTCTAGAGAGAGAGGAGTTCGCGGAGGTGAGAAGCATGGGTTCATACCATCTCCGGCGAGCTGCAGGGGTAACACGCGACGTCAAGCCAGGTACGCCCTTTTCCAGCTTCATTTAGTTTCAATTTTAGATCTCTAGGACTTCCCTTGTCTTCCCGAGTCGATTCCGATCGATCCAGAGGATTCCTCTGGTCGAAATCAGCCCTCAGGCCTCGCGAGAGCTATTTTCTAGTGGCCTAGGTGGGGCGGCTAGTCCAGGGTGCGGTCCTAGTCTCCGAGAGTCATCCCTTCCTCCCCTAGTCTTCCTCTTGCTCCTTCACTCCTCCGTGAGCCACTCTGATGCCTCCCGTAGCCTCCACCAGGACCTTGCCAGAGTTGCAGTGTCCCGCCGTTGCCGGAGAAGACGACTGCAGTCAGAGAAGACGCCATGCCTCTAGCCTCTCCAAGCAGTTCCGAGCCTTCAGGAAGCTTCCACGACACGCCCATAGCACTCCAGAGCCCTTAGAGCTGAGCCACGACCCTTGGAACATGCCAGCAACCTCGCTCGCTGGAGAAGAGGACGTCGACGATAGTCAAAGCCCCTTCTGCGTCATCATCCACTGTTTGAGCTCCTAGAGAAGGGAGAAGGCACCTATCAACGTGCTAAAGCCTCCACAACCTCTAGATCGCCGCGCCATAGCTCCAGCAGTCCCTCTTCTTCCTCGACGCCGTCGCTGGAGTGCCTCGATGGCAAGGGGGACTGGTAGGTCTCTCTAGCAATTGAAACCTTGATCCAAGCCATTGGATCTTCTCCCCTCCTCTTCTTCTTGCCTCCTGAGATCAGACCACGGGAAAGCCTCTGATTGCCTCTCCAGCGGTCATGATGGTGGAGCTCCATTGCCGGCCGCCGCTGCTGCCTTTTCTTTTAAAAACAATTTAAAATAGTTTTATTTTAATAAAACTTCGGTAACTTTCTGTCTGTTGCACTTAGGTCCTTTTCTTTATTGCAAATAAGTCCTTTTCTTACAGTTAGGTCCTTAATCATTTTTCATAAATCGTTTGAATAAAGTTTTAACTGAAAATATTGCATTATGCCCCCCTGAGTTTTCAAAATAATGTTCTCTAGGTTTAAAAGTTTAATAAAAACTCCTAGGGTATCTTTTTATGCATTTTAATATAATGTCTTTGCATTTAAGACCCTAAACTTCTTAAAAATCATTCTGAATGCATATTTTGCTGAATAAATTGCATTAAGACCCCTGAACTTCACAGAACTCTTTTGAATGCATTAATTCTCTAGGTAAATTGCATTTTAGCCCCCACACTTTATAGATTTCACACAGAATGCCTGTTTTCTAGGGTAAATTTACTATTTTGCCCCTGAAACTTTCCTGAATCCTTTTTCTTGCATATTTTACCCTAAATTTCCATTGAATTGCATTAAATGCATGTTTTAGTGGTAGAATTGCATTTTAACCCCTAAGAAACATCAATTTGGCCAGAAATGCACATATTTGCACATTTGACCCCATTTTTCTTCATAATTGAATAGAATGTGTTTTCCTATGTATTTTTGATGATTTGGGCTTCAGAATTTCAATTTTTATTCATAATTTGTGTTTTTATGCAAAGGCCCCTGGAATTCTTATTTTTACATTCACACATGCATTTTGCACATTTTGTCGCACTTTTTCATGCAATTTTCTTGCCTTTTCTTTTTTACTTTATGCATGCTTTTCCAACTCTTTTCTAGCTTGGTTTTCTCGTCGTCTCCCGGATTCTTTTCAATTTTCACATCTTTAGATTTGATTTGGCTTTCCATCACCCAAGGGCATACAGTAAAAGGCTTAACAAAGCTGACATGGTCCCGAAATGAGATTATTTTCCCCTTTTTGATTTTCTTTGATTTGCGAGACGCTTTCCAAGAATTTCTAGATTTTCACCATTTTCCTCATCGCCAAAGGGCGTACAGTAAAGTAGCATTATCAATGCCTACATTTGTCTCTCGGATTAACTTTTTCCCTTTATTTCATTTCTTCTCTTTGATTTGGCATGTTTTCAGTCATCTTTAGCATGAACACTCAGAATAAGCAAGCACACACCCATTAGACCATTGGCAAGTAGGAAACCTAGAAAGATCGAGTTTTCTCGGGCGCATGGGGGTGCCTAATACCTTCCCCATACGTAACCATAATCCTTCCCCTTTCTCTGGCCCGCATTCATTTGTGCATTATGTCCATTAGGCACAGAGCACACATGTTTTTTGCATCTTGTTTGCTTCATGGTTTTCTTGTGTGTTTGGTTTCCTCGTCTTTCGATTAAAAGACTAGGTGGCGACTCCTTTCCTTATTGAAATTCGGCCAGGAGGTCAGAGCACAATCCTCTTGATCTTGTTGAGAGTCCTCCTCTTTCGACTTCTGAGGTTCCAATGCAGACCACTATAGCATTGCAGGCTCACCCTACTGCACTATCGCCCATACCATCGCCCCAACATCCCACTACTTTGGCGATGGGGGCGTTATCTCTACCTCCTGCTCCACAACTGCATTTGTCACAGCATGCATCACAGTCACTTAAGAACCAACCCATTAGATGTGCAAGAGTATAGTATTTCTCGAGTCCATCGCCCAGTGTTGTACTGGTGCCGCAGCTGTTCCTCTCGCACTCAACACCACACACAGCACAATATATTCACTGCCCACCTCAGCATCAGGTTCAGGTCCGAACACATAAGTCATCATTACATGCTGTGCACACTTTCCACCACTGAGCCTATGCATCACGTCGCATCGGCTTCGCAAGGACAGCAACCTAAGATGAAACGAGGCCGTCGCATGCAAACCGACTACACTCCCCAAGGAGAGTCACTGAGCATTGTTTTTCCTCAGGTTGTGTCGCTGCTGAGACTCCCGGATCCACGTTGGCCACCAACTTCACTTCTTCAGTGGTACGATGCGAGCACATACTACAATTATCATCGAGCCCTGGGGCACTCAACTAATAATTACCACACTCTGTGGGATGTCGTTTAGACCCTAATTGACAGTGGGGCCTTTGTTGTTGGCACAGCACCCACATCCATGTCTTTACCCTCACTAGCATTTGGTTCAACATGCATTACACACCCACACACCACCATCGAGCCGACACATCATATTGTGTCAATTAAGTAAGGGCAGCAACAACAGCGAAAGCGACCTTGACATAGGGAAAGTGACTTCACCCCACTCAGAGAGTCATTGGGTGACATCTTTTCTAAAGTTACGTCGTTCCAACAGCTACCGGATGTTCGTCCACCACCTAACCCGCTTCCTAGGTGGCACGAGACGAATTTGTTCTGCCAATGCCATCACACCCATGGACATTCAACGAACAAGTGTTTTACTTTCTGAATTGCTATCAAGGATTTGATTGACAATGGAGACATTGTCATCAACCCACAGGAGGCGGCACACATACACCTGCACACACACGTGCACACCCTAGAATAGGAGACCTTACCTTGTCTGAGCCGATAAGCTCCGAGGATGTTGGAACTTCAGGGGTTTTTTCCTCTTTTTGCCAATTCTTTCTCAAGGAATCCATCGAGCCTCATTAGCCTAGTTTGTTCTTTTGTCTTTTCTCAGTTCTGTTCGGCGACATTCACATGTGCTACTCTTGTTCTTGTTCCTCCGTAGGAGGCCTTACAAAAAGTTCATCAGTTTGCCATGCACCGATCTGACCCAGCACGTGCAAATTCCCTGGATCTGGTAGGAGACAACCGTCAAAGTAGATATCAACTGAAATAGAGATACAGTTTTAATGTCACCAGCAGATTTAGTGTTCACAGTGACAGTCTCAGTTTCAATAATGGTTTTGATAATCTACCTTGATTCCGGTGTCCAGTGGCACTGTTAGGAGTTACTTTGAACCCCAAGGGCATCAACAAAATAGTAATGACAAGGATTGAAGTTGTATCCTATTCCATTGTTTCCTTCGTTTTTCTTTTTGCATCACCATCTACTGAAACACAAAAAAAATAGAAAAAGCACAAAAGTTGAAAAAGAAAAAAGAATAAGAAAAACACAAACTAGAAAAACATTAAGAAGAACAGAAAATAATAGTTTGCTTGTCAATAACATTCTACCTAATTACCGAAACAAAAAAAAATAGAAAAAACACAAAAGTTGAAATAGAAAAAAGAAGAAGAAAAACACAAAATAGAAAAACATTAAGAAGAACAAAAAATAATAGTTTGCTTGTCAATAACATTTTGCCCGATGATGAAATTTTGAAAAGTGTGCCTATGTCAGAATGGATTATCCCTGCTCAGTGGTCACTACTTAGACAACAATGTTAGCAAGGAAGCCACTGAACATTAAAGCCGGACGAAATGTCCAAACTCCGCAAGGATCCTACACCTCCAACAAGGAGATAAAATTTTAGGGGTGACTGAGAGTGTGAGCCAGAAAAGAAAACATACATTCTTAAAGGCATAAAAGAATAGAGAAGACAGAAAATGAAGATAGAAGTCAGCTCAAGAGTGAGAGGCGTGCGTTGAAGATCTACCATTACCGTACCTTGGAGAGGAGTTGGTGTATGCGCTTAGTAAAATCACACCTTTAAGGGACTGACCCACCCTCTTGCAATAAAGGCCTCCTGAATAGATTAGGCACTTTATTACCTCCATGACAAGGTTAGAGTGAAACCGCACATCTATGAGGGAGTAAAAGAAAAGTTAGTGATATTAAAAAGAAAAGCAGGTGCAAGACCTTTTAATGGAAAGATGAGGAAAACCAAACACAAAAGAAAACCAAGAAGAAATAAGATGAAGAAACATGTATGCTCTGTGCCTAATGGATGTAATGCACAAATCAATGTGGGCTAGAGAAAGGGTAAGGATTCTTGTTACGCATGGGGAAGGGGTTAGGCAACCCCTAACCCTCGAGGAACTCTGTCTTTCTAGGTTTCCTACTTGCTAAATGGTCTATTGGCTGTGTACTTGCCAATCCTGAATGTGCATGCTAAAGATGACTAGAAAACATGCCAAACCAAAGAGAAGGAAAGAATAAAAGGAAAAAAGATAATCCGAGGGACAAATGTAGGCATTGAGAATGCCGCTTTACTATATGCCAATGGGCGATAAGGAAAATCGTGAAAATCGAGAAATTCTCAGAAAGCATCACACAAATCAACGGAAACTCGAAGAAATCCGAGAAAATCAAATTAAGGAAATTAATCCTCATTCGGGACAATGTCGACATTGTTAAGCCTGTTAATGTACGCCCTCGGGCGATAGAAAGCCAAATCATATCAAAAATGCAAAAATCGGAAGAAATCCAAAAAACGATGGGAAAACCAAGCTTGAATTGAGTTAGAAATGCATGCACGATGAAAGGAAGAAGGCACAAGAAAATATGCGTGAAAAAGTGCAACAAAATGTGCAAAATGCATGCAAGAGTGTGAAAATGTAAACTCCAGGGGCTTTTGTGCAAAATTCCCAAATTCTGAGTGAGAACTGAAATTCTAATGCTAAATCATCAAAAATATATAGAAAAACACATTTTATGTAATTTTGAAGAAATTTAGGATCAAATGTGCAAAACTGTACATTTTTTGCCAAATTGAAGATTCCTAGGGTTAGAATGCAATTTTTCCATCAAAACATGTATTTAATGCAATTATGTGGAAATTCAGGGTAAATTATGCAAGAGAAAGAGTCCATGTTTGAAAATAGAAAGTTTCAAGGGCTAACATGTAAATTTACCCTAGAAAACATGCGTATAGTGAGAAATCAGTGAAATTTAGGGGCTAAAATGCAATTTAAGTCACATTTGAGCAAATATTTAAATTCCCAGGGTTTAATTTGCAATTCAAACAAGGAAATATGCATACAGAGTTATTTCAATGAAACTCAAGGGTTTAAATGCAATTTAATCAGAGAAATCTGCATTCAGAATTATTTTCATGGAACTTAGTGTTTTAAATGAATTTACTCAGACAAATATGCAATCAGAATTTTTTTCATAAAACTTAGGGTTTTTTATGCAAAACTTCTGGACTTTAATGTGTGAAAAATAACTCAGAGTGTCTTTGTCAAACTTTAAAGCATGGAAGGCATTAACAAGATAATTCAAGGGGCATATTGCAATATTTTCAAATCAAAGTTTATTCAAACGATTTAAAAAAATGACCTAATTGTAAGAAAAATGATCTACTTGTAAAATATGGACGTAAATGTAAAGAAAAGAAAAGAGCAAAAGTTTTATTAAAAGAAAAGTTATTTTATTTTTTTTAAAAAGAAAAGAAATCGACGGCCGCTGGCGACGGAGCTCCGCCATCGACGACTGTCGGGGATGCTCCACTCCCCTAAGCTTGATCGAAGATCAGAAAGCACGATGAGCAAGATGGGAGGAGAAGAAGAGGACCTGGAGGTTTGGATTGATGGTCCAATGAATAGAAGAGGCTGCCCGTCTCCCTCGCCGTCGTGGCACTTCGATGACGGCGCCGGAGAAGAAGGAGGTGTTGGAGGCCTGTGGTGCAGCGCTCAGGGGTCATAGATGCTTGAAGGCGACGTGCGGAGCATTTCCCCTCTTCCAAAAGCAAGAATGGGACACTCTTCCCATCCTCAAACCTCGCTTGTCGTCGACGTGATGCAACTCTAGCGAGCTCTACTATGGTGGCTATGTAGGGCTTGAGGCTTGGCTTCGATGGCTCCGGAGTGCTGGGGGCGCGTCGTGGAGTGTTTCTCGATGCTCAGAGAGGCACAGTGGAGTTGGAGGCATGCAATCCATTGCTGTTATCAATCTTCTACCCCAGCGACAACGAGATGTCGCGATTCCAACGAGCTTCCACTAAGGGCTTAGGTAGACGTGGAAATCGAGCCGACTCGGTCAACAAAACAGGGGGCCCACTTGGGCCTAGACGAGGGGAAATGCTCCGGTGGGTCGGGCTGCCGAGCTGGTCCATTGGGCCCAAATTTTATTTTTAAAATTACTTTTTTTATTAAAAAAAAATATTTTAAATACATCAATCTTTTTACATAAAAAAATACAAAAGATATTTACATCAAATTTTTTTTAACAATTTTACATCAATATTTATTCAATTGTAAAGTCTGTTCTGCTTGTTGAAGTTGATGCCGCATCATCTTCTTCTTCTGATTCAGAATTCAAGCTTAATTCCTGAAGACGGTCAACAGCATCGTACCAATCTTTTAAGCAAATGAAGGCTTCTACAAACTTCTCTGATAATCTACATCTTTTATCATTTAATACTCTTTTTCCTGTAGAAAATGCAAATTCCAACGCCACAGTTGACGTCGGAATCTTTAGTAAATGTTTACTATTTTTGCTACTATAGGAAACCTAATAGCTATAGTAGACCACCACTTTATTATATCTAAGTTATCTATTTCTAAATCACTAAAAGCAATTAGGGATTCTAAATAATTATCTAATTCATTATTTGTACTTGATTTTATATATTTTTCCTTCTTTTTATTTAATCTACTCGATAAAGAATTACCACTACTACTACTTATGTGTGTTCCTAGAAAATTAGATGCTTGACCACTAGATGTTTCACCATAATTTCTAACATATTCTTCAAATAAATTATATAAATTTGTCTTTATTTTATCATTAAATGAATCTATATACTCATTTTTATTCATATTACTAAAAATATCATCTATAAGTATCATACAATTAACTAAT
>JAMKQA010021617.1:0-12308 GCA_024699735.1 Posidonia australis
TTGAATTTCGGTGCTCCGAGGGATGTATCGAAAAGCCCTGATTCGGTATACCGAAATAATTCGGTATTCCGAAATATATATAAGCTACAAAAGGACTTTAAACTTGCATATTAATCCAATCACATGAATATTATATATAAGTGAATAATATGCCTTTGTAAATGATTTTTAGATTGAGTATTCCATCTTTTCTTAAGTGATTATTAACAAATAATCATATGTCATTTGTTATCATCAAAATATACTTTATAGATTTTTCAACACTAGAGGCTATGAATTAAGACTGGAGGAGCTCAGAGAGTGTACCTGGTTGGAGACAGTTCACCGGAGCTCTGAGTTGCTCCTCAAGCTCTTGATTTTTCCTCTCGCTCTCTACTCTCTCAGAATTCTTTCTGCTCTCCTTCTCGTGCAGTGGAAATGTTCTGAATGCTCCCTCTCGTGTGTTTCTTTTTCTGAATTGTTGGCTGCCTCCTTATATAGGCCACTGTAACCCAACAACTTGCAACAGATTCAGCGCGCGACACTCAACAGAACAGCAACAACCTCCGACAGCCGTTACGCCAGCTCAGAAGACAGCCAACGGCTGTCCCCCAAGCGCTCCAGTTTGCTCCCTTGCCCGCCGATAGAGATGGACGGTGTTCCTGGCCTCTCTGGCGAGCCATCTGACGGCTGAGGGTGCTCTGACTTGGTGGCTGGATCGACGGTGAGATGGTGAGCTCAATAAGGAGGTGGATTTAGACTGATTTCGTGAGGCTTGGTGGAGAGAATGGGTTCAATGAAATGTGGTGAATTTGACAAAAACTGAAGAAAAAAGAAGATGGTTTAATGTCGGTGAATAAAATTTTGGTTTCAATTGGACTAAAATGATGGTTAAACTGAATGTTGGCTGATGTTGTGGGCTTTGGGCCAAGGTGGACTCATTTGGGCTCAATGGGCATAAGTGGGCTTCATGGGCCTCTATGGGCCTATGTGGCCCTTGTGGGCCCCCATGGACCCAGATGGGTTTAGGTGGGCCCAAATGGACCAAATGGGTCTTCATGAATTAAATGGCCTGATGAGGGTTTGAGCTCAGCCACCACATCCTCAACCTGCAAAATAAGAAAATTGGGGTGTCTACAAGTAGCAAGGATGAGGTGAAGGGAGACTCGTGGATTTAGCATTTCCACCAGCTGGGCGTGCCTACTTTTGATGGGTGCATGTAACACCCTAGTGCTACACAATAGTACAAGAAGTACCAAAGAGCAGCTAAAAGAATCTAAATGGCAGAATAAAATAAATAAAGTTAATCACCCAGACCTGTGTGCGGCAAACGTGGCTCGAAAAGATGCACCAGACTAGATTGCTCCTACACCTGAGCACCTGAAACAAAGGGGACAAGGAAAACACGCGTGAGTGACAAGAATGTCACTCAGTACGTGCCCCAAAACAGCACTAAAATCCACAAAAACATTACCAGAAAACTACCATTGCCAAAACCACATGTTCAATTTGAAAAACTTGGAAAACAATGGAATTTCAAACTTTCTTTTCTTTCAAAACCTCATGCTCGTTCATAAACCTTTATACTCAACACAGGAGAAGCAAATCATTTCATCTAGTTTCCTAGCCCAAAACATCATTTGAAACCATTAGCACAACTTATCACAAATCCGGGCTAGGAACTATTCCACACACAAATCCACACTCTTCCATTACAAAACTGGTCACATCACCCTGTCCATAGGCGATCGACCTGGCCACAAGCAGCTGGTGAGGATTCCATGTCACCACACCTACATAGCAGTGTCGCGGTGAACCACTCCGCGCTAGAGTTCAACCGCCCCGGCCGCAGCCTCAAAATGTACCCTCACTGGTACAAGCACGGAGTGCGTCCAAGGGACGCCTTGGTGCCCAAGCACCTAGGGACTCTAACCCCAGACCCGTCCAGCACCGGCACTGAGGGTAGTCTGGGTCTCTCGTACCCCGGGTCCTACAGTACCACCACAGTCTCAAGGTTCCTACCCCGGACCACAAACTCAGCAACCACAACCAACGACACGTCCCGGACATCTCTAGAGGTCTCACTATCTCGTCGGCAAGTCTTGGTTTCATTGTGGTTCCTACAATTTCCTTTAATCTCTTTAAAATCATATGCAATTTCTCTTTTCAAAACATTTATCAAAATCATTTTCCATTCATAAAACTCTTTGCAAATCACATGCATTATGCATCAATTCATTACCTGTGGTCTTTAAACCCACACAATCATTCATGGTCTGTGTACCATGCAATCACCCCTCACATGGGTCCACATTCACACACATAAGCCATGTGTCAATATCTCATGGAAAACACCATTAAAAATAACATATTTACATGCATCATCTCACAAGTCATTTCCATGCATTTCATACATTTATCATGTATTTATCCTTATTTATCATCATTTTTCTAAACATTTCCCATAATGGCTCAGGGTCCTGATTCAGCATACCGAATTTTGTTTCGGTCGACCGAAATTCCCTGATTCGGTCGACCGAAATTCCCTAATTCAGTCGACCGAAGCATTTCGGCATTCCGAATCCCTATCAGATAAACCAGTCTCCCTCTTGAACGATCGATCGAAATCATCCGGTCGTACGAAACCCCCTGATTAGGTCGACCAAAATGCTTCGGTCGTCCGAATCAGTGGTCCAGGGAACCACCTGGGAGCATTGCGGCATACCGAACCCAGTTCGGCATACCAAATTTCTACGATTACAGAAATCTCCTCGACCTCCGCCGTTTCTTCTCCCCAAAGTGGGAGTAAGGATCAGATCCATCAAAAATGCCACGAAAATTTCCAATAAAACATGGGGTGTAGACCTCCAAGTCTACTTCAAAGCCGCACAATCCGATCATAAAACTGTTAAGCATGCTGTTCTATCAAAAATCACAAAGGCATCAAGCTCGAATACAATCACTGTAGCATGCAACATGAACATCTACGAAAACCCCACAAAATACTCATGGATGAACAAGACATCGACATTAACATGCCATTCATCACATTCTCAACAATTTCCCTATTTTTCATGATTTTAACATGATTATCCATGATTTTCTCCTTTAACCTAACATGCCTCAACCGAGGAAAGGAAACAGAAGGAGGAACGTGTACCTGGCTTCAACAAGCTTCGCGTGTCCTCAAGCTCTGGCAGTGCACGACAATAGCCTTCGCCCACACTTGCGCGATCCCCTCCAACGCATGACCTTTCCTCAGCCTCTGCACTCCCTCTAGCCCTCTTTCTCTGGTTTCTCTGCTCCTCCCCCATGCCGCACGCCTCCCTTTAAAGCCTCCGTCGCCTGCCATCCCCACGGATTCCACTGATCCGCTACCAGCCACCCTACTGTTGAAGGGACGGAACGAGCAGCCCTCCCCACCAGGCCTCGTGAGTAGGGGAGATGGGTCACGGGCGTGGAGAAGATAGGGAAAAGAGGTCACGGTACAGTCGGCTCTTTGACCAGGTCCAAGCCCAAGCCCAAGTGGGCATCACTCCCAAACACGGGTCCCAAAGCATAACAGACCCACAAGCCAAAGAAATCACACCACAAGGGAGAAACCAGGGGCACAAAACACAGGGAAAGCCCACAGCCAACAAACACAATTTGGATTTACCATTAATAAACCACACACCAATAATCACAAGATATTCCATGGTTTATATTAAATGGAAAAGCTAGGCACAGATGTTACATCATACCCCCCTCAAAAGAATTTCGTCCTCGAAATTCACTAATCAAACAAATGGGGGTACTGAGACAGCATGTCCGCCTCCCGCTCCCAAGTAGCTTCCTCAACACCATGATGCTGCCATTGGACTAGCACAAGAGGAATCACCTTGTTCCTGAGGATCTGTTCCCTCCTATCAAGGATCTGCATAGCATCCTCCACCATGGTTAAATCTTCTTGCAGCCCATCTGGCTGAACTAGAATCACTTGGGATGCAGCAGTCAAACACTTCCTCAACATCGAGACGTGGAACACTTTGTGCACACTCGAGAACTCTAGAGGTAGGTCTAGCTGATAGGCAACTTCCCCGACCCTCTTGACAATCCTGAAGGGTTCAATATAGCGAGGGCTCAATTTTCCTCGCCTTCCAACTCTAAATATGCCTTTTGTTAGTGACACCTTAAGGAAAACAAAGTCTCCAACCTCGAATTCTAGGAGTCTACGCCTCCGATCAGCATAACTCTTCTGTCTACTCTGTGCAGCCGCCAATCTCTGCCTGATCAGGTCCACTTTCTCTGCATACTGCTGCACAATCTCTAGGCCCACAAGTTGCCTCTCGCCTACTTCATCCCAACAGGTAGGTGTTCTACAGGGTCTGCCATATAATGCCTCATACGGTGCCATACCTATGCTAGAATGGTAGCTGTTGTTGTAGGTGAACTCAATCAACGAAAGATGATCTTCCCAGCTCCCTTAAAATCCAAAGTGCAGGCCCTCAACATGTCTTCTAAGGTCTGAATAGTCCTCTCAGTCTGCCCGTCTGTCTGAGGATGAAAGGTCGTACTGAAATGCAAAATGGTGCTGAAAGCCTCTTGCAATGCTCCCCAGAATATAGATGTGAATATGGTGTCCCTATCAGACACAATGGATACCGGCACCCCATGCAGACGGACTATCTCAGCCACATACAACTCTGCCAACTAAGCTAATGGGAGATTTACCCTCATAGGTAAGAAATGTGCTGACTTTGTGAGACAATCGACGATCACCTAGATAGTGTCGTTCTTCCTCCTGGTCTTAGGCAGTCCTATCACAAAGTCCATGGATACATGCTCCCATTTCCACACCGGAATATCCAAAGCTTGCAACATTCCTCTAGGCTTTTGGTGTTCAATCTTCACCATATGGCAGGTTGCACACTTCATCACATGCTCAGCTATCTCTCTCTTCATTCTAGGCCACCAAAAATTTTTCTTCAGATCTCTGTACATCTTGGTGCTCCCAAGATGAATTGAATACTTAGACCGATGGGCTTCATCAAGCAATCCCTGTTTCACATCCTCCACTTGAGGCACATACAGGCGCAGATCATACCTGAGTCCTCCATCTGCACCAACAGAGAAACGAGGCACCTCTCCTGCCTTCAGTTTAGCCCAAGTCTCTTGCACAAAGGGATCCAGTCGCTGAGTAGCTACAATAGTTTCCAGTAACCTTGGGCGAACATACATGCTTGCTACCCAAGCTCCAGTAGGTCCCTGAGTAGGCGCACTCACTTGATGTCCAGTTTGATGATCAAGGAGTAGCGTATGCTAGAGGATTTGGAGGAATGTGAGGCTTGGTTCCTAGTGGTGGAGAAGATCCTAGAAGGGATCGAGTGTCCAGCAGAGAAGTGGGTCAGGATCTTGACATTCCAGCTCAAGGGTGCTGCAGATTAGTGGTGGAGGATAGTGCACCGCACCAAATTTTTGAATGCGGTCCTACTGATGATAACTTGGGAGGAATTCTGAGAGGCATTCCATGAGTGTTTTTTCCCTGAGCATGAGGGGGATAAGCTGGACAGAGAATTCAGGAATCTGAAGCAGGGGAGCTAGACTATGGCAGAGTATGAGTCGTCCTTCCTTTGGCTGGAGTAGTTCTCTCAGGTTGTAATTTCCGAGAAAATAGAGCCAAGAGGTTCGTGGAAGGGCTGAACCTTGTGCTGAGATCCAGAGTTATTGGCTTCAGATGCCAGACCTTAGCGGATGCTGTTGAGCTTGAAAGCCACTATGAGGATGATCGTAAGCTGTTCCAGGAGTATCCCAAGATGGAAAAGTGGAGAAAGTCTGTCTCCCGACCTTCTGTCTCTTGACCCTCTGTTTCTCGACCGTCTGTGATTGGAGCGCCAAGTTTAGGGAGTTCTAGCAGCTCTGGGAAGAAGCAAAAGCAACGGCCTACATCTGTAGAGAAGAGAGTATGGGTTTCAGCCACGTAGGGTCTAGTAGTGGCCCACAGGTGGGACTGTGCCATGTTTATGATAAGAAGTGGCATGTAGGGGCGTAGTGTTGGCACAGGTAGAGGAATTTAGATAGTGTGGTATGCTACAACTGTGGGAAGTCCAGGCATTACCAGAAGGATTGCCCCAGTCAGCCGAAGCCAGTGGGAGATGCGCCACTTCAGCCCACCAAGGGGAGAGTGTTCTCCATTGTTGCCCCAAATGTTGGTCCATCTGGAGATGTGGTAGAAGGTGAGAATTAGCATGGCTGTATTAATTAAGTCTTGTCCTATAATAATAGATCCTATGTGTAATTAACACTATTTCTTATTATGATTATGATTATGGTGTGTTGATTATAGGATCTTTTCTTGTGTCTGATTGGATGGCCCGAGTCTTGTTCAACTCTAGGAGTTCATTTTCTTTTGTCTCCGAGTCATTTGCTTCTGAGATCAGGACTAGGCCAGCCAGGTTGGCATTCCACCTAGATGTAGTCACTCCATTGGGAAAACACAGTCTAGTGTGGTGATATTTGAGACCGGTTGTCCTTCAGTTGGGGGACAAGAATTTTTAGACCGGTTTGATCCTGATGGACATGCTGGATTATGAAGTTATCCTGGGAATGGATTGGCTAGTACAGCATTCAGCCGTGATAGATTGTGCCAAAGGAAGAGTTCTAGTAGAGTGTCTAGGCCAAGGCTGGTGTATGGTACAAGGCACCAGACCGGGTGAACCCAGAAAAGTGATTCTGCTCTCAAGGCCTATCATCACCTGGCAAGAGGCAGTGTGGGCTATTTGGCCTGTGTGACAGTTTCTACTTCGCTTGTGGTCGAGATTCAAGACCTACCGGTGGTGAGGGAGTATCCTGATGTTTCTCCAAAGGAATTGCTTAGAATGCCACCACATAGGGAAGTGGAGTTTGTGATTGATTTGGTGCCGGGTTCAGGCCCTATTTCCAAGGCTTCGTACAGGATGGCACCTGTGGAGTTAAAGGAGCTCTAGAATCAACTGTAGGAACTGATGGATAAGGGATTCATTCGTCCTAGTGTTTCACCTTGGGGAGTATCGGTTCTGTTTGTCAAGAAGAAGGATGGTTCACTTTAGCTTTGTATAGACTACCGGATGTTGAACCAGATCACTGTGAAGAACAAGTATCCACTGCCTAGGATCTATGATTTGTTCAACCAGCTACAGGGAGCATCGATGTTTTCCAAGATAGATTTGAGATCTGGATACCATCAGTTGAGTATCAGTGAGCCAGATGTGCAGAAGACAACCTTTCGCACCCGTTATGGGCATTATGAGTTTTTGGTTATACCATTCGGGTTGACGAATGCTTCGGCTGCTTTTATGGACTTGATGAATAGGGTGTTCAGGTCCTATTTGGATCAGTTTGTGGTCATCTTTGTGGATGATGTTCTGGTGTATTCTCCAAATGTTTAGAGCCATCGGAGGCATTTGAGGATCGTACTAGAGACGCTGAGGCAGCATCAGCTTTATGCCAAGTTCTCCAAATGCGAGTTTTGGCTGGAAAGGGTGCCTTTCCTTGGTCACATTATTTCAGGAGAAGGCATCAAGGTAGATCCAGCCAAAGTGGAAGCTGTGAGCAGTTGGGCCAGACAGAAGACAGTAATTGAGATTAGAAGTTTTCTCGCCCTGGTAAGATATTATAGGAGATTCATCCAAGATTTCTCCAAGATTGCTACACCATTGACCAGACTGACTTGGAAGGAAGTGCACTTTGCCTGGGATTGGCAGTGCGAGGAGAGCTTCAATGAGTTGAACACTCGTCTAGTATCGGCCCTAGTTTTGACTTTGCCCTCTAAGAGCAGCGGTTTCACGGTCTACAGTGATGCCTATGGACCTGGTTTAAGGTGTGTGTTGATACAGCATGGTAGGGTGGTGGCGTATGCCTCGCGCTAGTTGAAAGATCATGAGAAGAATTATCCCACCCATGATTTAGAGATGGTAGCTGTTGTGTTCGCCTTGATGATTTGGAAGCATTATTTATATGGCGAACAATTTGAGGTGTACACAAATCATAAGAGTCTGGAGTACATCTTTGCTCAGAAAGAATTGAACCTAAGACAGAGGCAATATGTGGAGTATATTAAGGATTATGATTTCAGTTTGTCATACCACCCAGGGAAGGCAAATGTGGTTGCAGATGCTCTAAGCAGACGCACTCATGGCATGGCTAGTCTGATGATCCATGAATGGAAATTTTATAGGGACTAGTGGAGTGCAGGCCACAGAGATAGTCTTAGGAACCTACAAGAGTGGTGCTGGCTAGTTTGTCTGTTCACCCAAGAATGATCGAGGCGATTGTCATAGCTCAGCAATATGATTCATTTGTGTTAGATATCTGGAGGAAGTTGGAAGTTGGTAATGTCCCTCATTTTTCAGTTGGGGTAGACGATGGGTTGAGGTACGATTTGAGATTATATGTGCCATAAATAGAGGAAATCAAGAACAGTCTATTGGATGAGGCCCCCCACTCCAGACACACCATTCATCCAGGATGCACCAAGATGTATAAAGACTTGAAGAGGAACTTCTAGCGGCCTGGGATGAAGAGGGAGATTGCTGAGTATGTGACGAAGTGTGCAACCTGCCAGATGGTGAAAATAGAGCACCAGAAGCCTAGAGGGACCTTGCAGCCTCTGGACGTTCCTGTGTGGAAATAGGAAAATATGTCGATGGACTTTGTGATGGGTTTGCCACGAATGGTCTATTAGGAGGGGCCGTGTAGAGAACACGAGAGATTCGGCATGCCGAACTGTGTTCGGCATACCGAATCCCTGTCAGTTGGTGCAGGGGTGCAGGTTTCGGTAGACCGAACACCTTTGGTCGATCGAAATAGGGGGTTTCGGTATACCGAATCAATGATTTTCAGTATATTGAATCCTAATTCGGTCTGCCGTTTTCATCCAGTGGCCCATGTGAAAAAATGGGCATAAATAATGGAAATAAAAGGTTTTAAATGGACAATGAACATGTGTTAGTAGTGTTTTCCCCATGTAACTGACATGGAGGAATGTGGAACCCAAATAAGTGTATTTGGGGATGGTTTTGGGTTTGAAGCCCTAAAAATAAATAAAAGTGATTGAATGGATGGTTTTTTGAGTAATTTTGGGTATGAGACCCAATTTATGATTTTAAATCATGGTCTTTCATGAATTGAGTTGGGACCCCAGAGAAGGGTCAGGTGTTGCATGGAAATGGATTCCTGCAACGAAAAAGATGAAAATGGAAATGGTTTTGAAAAGGGAAGCTTAATGAGTTTTGAAAAATGAAACACTAATAATATGTTAAGGAACCACGGGGGTTGGTGTTGACAACGTGGTGGGAGTATGAGGCTCCATTGAAGCCAATTGCTAGACACAACTATAGTTGCTGAGCTTGAGACGGTGCAGGTTGACCCTGGGTCATTGAACCTAGTTGTTCGGGTCATCGAGCTCATGACAGTATAGGCTGAGCCTAGGTCATTGAACCTAGTTGTTCGGGTCACTGACGATGTAGGCTGAGCTTGGGTCGTTGTACCTAGTTCGGATCACCGAGCTCGTGACGGTGTAAGCTGAGCTTAGGTCATTGAACCTAGTTGTTCGGGTCACCGACGGTGTAGGCTGAGCCTAAGTCGTTGTACCTAATTGTTCGGGGCACCGATGGGGCGTCAGATAAAGACATATCCCCTTGCATATATGAAAGAAATTGAGGCCAGTTGGCCTGGGCGGTGGCATCCTGCACAGGGAATTTCACCGCGGTAGTGCAGGGAGGTAGGAGAAATGATGTCCTCGCTTACTGTTTGTATGCCTGGTTACCCCTGATCAAGGTAACATCTGTAAAGAAAAGTGGAAATGAATAAGAAAAGAATGTGATTTTGAGAAATAAAAAGGAATGAGATTTGTTTGGGATTGGACTTATGAATGATCCAAAAATCCTAGAATAAATCATGAATTGTGTTTTAACCAGTTACCAGCCAGTATTTATGATTTTGATTTTTAGCCCGAGAGGCATTGTGTTTTTGGCTAGATCTGGTCGGAGATATGAGTTTTGAAAGTGGATTTGGTATTGGGAAGAAATCCCAAACAATAAAAAGAAAGATGAGTTTTGAGAAATAATGTGGTTTTGGAAATGATTTCCAGATATTTTAAAAGAAAACGAAAACTAGGTTTTATCAATTAAAAGTTGAGTTTTTAACTTTTCGCTGGATTTCACTGTTTTGTGTTTGAGGCACGTACTGGGTGACTTAGATGTCACTCACACGTGCTTGTTTGGTTTTCAGGTGTAGATCGTGTGCAGTCCTGGAGTCGGTGCTTCTAGCCGTACATTGTTTCCTATAGGTGAGCCTTAGTTATAGTTATTTAATTTATTGTAATTAGTGTAATTTTGCTTATGATACTATTGTAACCAGGCCGACGACAGCCTCGGGACTTGGCACGAAAGGCCAAATACACGAGGATCGGCAAAGTCATGATAAAAATAAAATAAAATGCAGGAGTCGCCACCTAGTCTATTAAAATGGAAGACGAGGAAAACCATATGAATCATGCAAATAAGCCAATGAAAAGCATGTCATAAACCAGAAATAGGTAAGGATCCCGGTTATGCACGAGGAAGGTATTAGGCACCCTCGTGAGCCCAATAAATCGGTCTTTTTATAGGTTTCTCGTTTGCTTATATGAAATGTCGGCTTTTCAGCCTTTACTATACGCCCGAGGGCGATATGCCATGCCTTGCTAGGTGAGTGGTGTCTTATGCAAAAATAAGGGTGCAGGGAGTGCACGGGTGTGTCCTAATGCTCAGAAATATTGCTCATATAGCGGGTCAAGCATTGGTGCAAGGATATTGCATAAATAAGATCAAAGATCCAAGAATTTCGAGCGATTTTCATCCTTGCTTTACTATATGCAAAAGCATGATCTACCATGCATAGAAATGGCTAAAAACTGAAAAGGGTCTTCCCGGATATAGCTAGGAAGAAAGCCTGAGAAAACTAAAAGCAAATCGAAGCAAGAAATCATGCTAAAAACCATGTGAAAACCTGCTGTGTGCTACTGAAAATAGGCTGATGTGCTTGTTAGGTGCGCCATACTGGTGCTTCAGTCTGGTAAGCCACCTATGTGCTCCTGTGTGGGCCAGAAAGATGTGCCAAGGAAAATACCAGAAAGCCATGCAGTGCAATGTCATATAAATGCATTCCAGAAAGTTATGCAATGTAAAGTCCTTGTAAGAATGGAAAATATCCTTTAAAAATGAAAGACATGCAAGTATGAGAAGCTCAAGGATCTTGTGCTCAAGGGCTAATAGTCTCACACAAGGTCACATCCTACTCATGCTGAATGAAAACGACAAGGTTCAACCATGTCACAGGATCATGGGCTGATGCATAGAATCTCCATAGAGGAGCAAAGTGCAATCAGCCTACCAAATTTTGAACCATGAACTGAAAATCGAAAGGGTAAAACGACAACAAAAAAAACAACATTGTTTGAAGTTGAAACCATGTATGCACCATCATGAAATACCAAGGAATCGCCACTAAAGAATCATACTCAAAACTATTCAGGAAAACATGCAGATGGGGATGCAAAATAGGGTGATCTATTCTCTGACCACTCTGGTGCAGCAGAATGGTGTGCCAGAGTGGTGCTCTGATTTGGTGCGCCACTCTGGTGCACCATATAGGTGCTCCAGAATGGTGCTCCCCAAAAAATCTGAATCAGACTGCAGTCTGATTCAGAATTCTGGTTCAGATCTAGAGACAAGTGATTTCTTTTTTATTAAGCTAGTTATGCAAATGATGGAAATAGAAATATCATGAGATGAATATGAACAGAAAACCTTTTCCTTTTATTTGATTAAAAAGCAAAATAAAACATGAGTTTATGGCAGAAATGCTTCTACGAAATCTTGAAGAACATGTGTGAGAAGATAAACTTGACAGCCCATATGCAAGTGATGAATATGTAAAGAACATGTTTATTGCATATCCTAGCATGCATATGCATGGATCATAGATCCTAGTGAGAAGAAAAATAACAAAACCACTCATAGGAATTACATGATGCAGATTTTTAACATATGTATCCTACATGCAAGACACCTTGTATAGGAAATCAATATTTTATCATAAAAAACTCTTATATAAACAGCAAAAAAAAAATCAAATTATATGTTTTGTTCAAGGCATGCTTTATCTTGGTGCAAGAGCTGAAATTAAAGAAGAAGGGAAAGAGAGGACCTATCTCCCAAGGTGTTCCTTCTTGAAATATCATGAGATGAATATGAACAGAAAACCTTTTCCTTTTATTTGATTAAAAAGCAAAATAAAACATGAGTTTATGGCAGAAATGCTTCTACGAA
>JAMKQA010021618.1:0-17314 GCA_024699735.1 Posidonia australis
CATGCATTCTGCATTTTGTTTTGTTTCGTGATTTTCTTGTGTTTGTTTTGGTTTTCCTCGTCTTTCCATTAAAAGACTAGGTGGCGACTCCTTTCCTTATCCTTTTTGTTTTCCCTTTGGTGTTTTCGAGTCTTGTCTCTTCCTCCAGATTCACCATTTTCGACGTGACCGTATCGGATCTCCTCGTGTGCTTCCGCACATCGGAGTAGGTTTGGTGAACCACGCCTAGGGGTTCCACCGGCATGGTCACACAAGGATATTGCATAAATAAGATCAAAGATCTAATAACTTCGAGTGATTTTCATCCTTGCTTTACTATATGCAATGTATGAGTTATCATGCATAAAAAAGGGTTAAAAACAGAACTAGGTCATTCTGATATATCAAGGAAGAGAACCAGAAAAAATCCAGAAGCAAATTAAGACCGGAAAATATGCTAAAAACCATGTGAAAAGCTATTGTGTGCTATTGAAAACAGGTTGATGTGCCTGTGTGCTCCTGGGTGGGCTAGAAAGATGTTCCAAGGAAAACACAGAAATCCATGCAGTGCAATGTCATATATAAATGCATTTCAGAAATTTGTACGATGCAAAATCCTTTGCGAACTCAAAAAACATACTTCATAAATCTAGAAAAATGCAAGTATGAGAAGAGTTATAAACCTTGTGCTCAAGGGTTAATAGCCTCACACAAGATCACACCCTATTCATGCTAAATGGATGCAACAAGATTCTGCCATGTCTCCTGGATCATAGGCTAATGCATAAGATTCTCCATATTGGAGTAAAGGGCAATCAACCTACCAGAATTTAGCCATGGGCCAAAGATACAAAGTGTAAAAAAGTCTTAAAACAGTATCATCTCAAGATGAAAACATGCAGGCAAGGACATATGATATCCATGAATCAACACGAGGAAAACCAAAATAAAATTTCTCCGGGAAACAAAGTAGACTGAGATGCA
The DNA here is from genome assembly GCA_024699735.1 of Posidonia australis. Classification (NCBI taxonomy): domain Eukaryota; kingdom Viridiplantae; phylum Streptophyta; class Magnoliopsida; order Alismatales; family Posidoniaceae; genus Posidonia; species Posidonia australis. The sequence continues at coordinate 964 of JAMKQA010021618.1, forward strand.
AACAAGGTGATTTGCTCTTTGACCAGTCTGGTGCACCAGAATGGTGCGCCAAAGTGGTGCTCTGGTTTGGTGCGCCACTCTGGTGCACCAGGTTGGTGCTCCAGAATGGTGCTCCCCAGAAAATCTGAATCAGACAGCAGTCTGGTTCAGAATCTGGTCCAGATCTCAGAGATAATTGATTTTTTATTAATTGAATCAGTTATGCAGGCGATAAAAAAAATTGAGATATGACAAGATGCAAACAAATGGAAACCTTTCATTATTTAAGCCTAAATCATAACAAATCATGGGTTTATGGCTGTAAATATTTGCATGAGATTCTAATGCATAAGAGATGGGTGAGTGAACTTAGCAACCATTTGCATATGATGAATACATAAAGAACAAATCTACTGCATATTTCTTAGCTTACATGAGCATGAATCAAGGGACCTTATGTAAAGAAATATAGAGGAAAGATTAGTTTACAGGCATAACATAATGCAGATTTCTTGATACAAATTTTACACAAGGGAATTGCCTATACATGGAGCAACCATCTCATCAAGAAATTCTTATGTAAACAGCAAGTTAAACTTGGATTATATGTGAATGCATGGCATGTTTATCTAGTGTAGGAATTAAGTAAAAATAAAAGGATGGATGGTGGACCTAGCTTGTCCAAGGTGTTCCTTCTTGAAAGACCAAAGATGATAAGATCCTTGTTGCTTTGGAAGGGCTGGCAATGCTTCAGAATATAAGGAAATGCTTGAGAAAAACGAGATTGGGTTGCAGAAATCAGTAGATAGCTTGCACTAGATCTCTCTTGGACCTTTCAAATGGTTGCCTATTGGGGTCCTTATGTAGGATTTTCCAAGGGTAACCCCCATGGAATGCAGGCAGTCTCGTAAACGAAAAGCCTGGAGAAGATTCCATGGCATAATCGCTGGTGGAGGTTACAGACAAGGGAGGTGGAAAGCCAGCAGCCAGCAGCCTGAGAAGTGGATGTGCGCCAGGTTGGTGCGCCAACTAGATGCTCCACTTCCGTGCTCCTACTTGGTGAGCTAGCTAGGTGCTCAATATTGGTGCTCTACCTTGGTGCTTTTCCCTACCTGTCTGGATTTCTAATTGGGCTCCGGGCCTGTTACAGGTTTGTGGTTGGTTTAGTTGATAGGATTAAGTTTGCCACATCCAAAGCAACATCTGGAAAGTTTATCTATGGACCACCTCAAAATCAGGGTGTCTACGGATGCCTTTCCCTGAGCAAGGTCGAGGGACGAAAGGAACCAAGACTGATGCTCAGGGTTGACAAGATACCCTCATTTTGAGGTTACAGAAGAATGGTCTTTGCTGTAGGCAATAGTCACTTATCCAGTGGATGCACCGAAATTCATGACTTGTTGCCAAATGCAAATGCAAATGCAAAATGCGTGCGACTGCCAGGCTAAGTGCTGGAAATGTGATGCCAATGTGAAAGACAAATGCAAGAGCCAATGCTGAAGGCCGATGCAAAGCGGATGTTAACATAAAACACAAGAATGGGTGCTTGCAAGATGATGCAATGTCGATGCTAATGCTGAAGTAATAAGGCAAAAGATAAAGAGATCCTGCACACAGAGGGAACCACTGGCAGGAAAATGATAAGTTGTCGGACTCATCAACCACATTATTGAGGGAATCAACCTAAAGAGGCGGGATATGACAAGCACGCTGAGTCTTATCAACCCGGTCGCCAGACAGTATGACTGTTGTCAACCGAGTAGTTGGGGATACCAGCCCAAGGAAAAGGGGCATGACAAACATATCATTTGTCAAACAAGACGGCCCTGTCCGCACGGACCGAGGGCAAACAGAGAGATTTCGTGCCTATGAAAACTCAGAGGAGAAACGGAAAAAGGACCTTGACCGCCCGGTTAGAGGGTCAAACAATTGGATTTCGTGCCCGTGAAAACCCAGAAGAGAAAGGATAAGGACCTTGACCGCCCGGTCAAAAGGTCAAGCAGCCAGATTTCCTGCCCGTGAAAATCCGAGAGAAGGGCAAGGACCCTGACCATCCGATCAAAAGGTCAAGCCACCGGATTTCCTGCCTGGGGAAATCTGAGAGAAGGGCAAGGACCCTGACCATCCGGTCAAAAGGTCAAGCCATCGGATTTCCTACTCGGGGAAATCCAAGAGAAGCAAATGACTTCGACTGCCTGGTCAAAGTCAACAAGCTGGATTTCGCACCCGCGAAAATCAAAGAGGGCAATTGACATTGACCACCCAATCAAAGTCAACAAGTTGGATTTCACACCCGCAAAAATCCAAGAGGGCAAATGACATTGACCGCCCAGTCAAAGTCAACAAGCTAGATTTCGCGCCCATAAAAATCCAAGAGGGCAAATGACATTGACCGCCTGGTTAAAGTCAACAAGTTGGATTTCGCACCCGCGAAAATCCAAGAGGGCAAATGACATTGACCGCCTGGTCAAAGTCAACAAGCTGGATTTCGCGCTCGCGAAAATCCAAAAGGGCAAATGACATTGACCGCCTGGTCAAAGTCAATAAGTTGGATTTCGCGCCCGCGAAAATCCAAGAGGGCATATGACATTGACCGCCCGATCAAAGTCAACAAGCTGCACTTCGGGCCCGCGAAAATCCAAGAGGGCAAATGACATTGAACGCCTAGTCAAAGTCAACTAGCTGGACTTCACGCCCACGAAAATCCAAGAGAGAGAGGTAGAAGGATCTCATCCGCTTGGAAGGAGAACCTGAAAAGTCAAAACGATGATCCCTAGATTGTGCCCTTGGAAGGAAAATGGCAACGGTGCTCCGAAGGGAGAAATTGTAAATATACTGGCTGCTTGTTTTCTGACAGTGGTATTGATACATGCAATATCCTTGTCGATGTTCTGATCCCAACTGCTGCAGTGAGTTCGTAAATAGTGCAGGCTTATTTGCGATTTTCCAAAACTAGAGGGGCCTTACCGTAAATTGCCTAGAATGACAAACTGTTAATTGCCATAATATTGCTACGCGATGATATTTGATATTCGGCCAAGGTTTACAAATATCTACTCCACTTATAACTTTCTTTGTCCTTTTTTGGACTACTTTGCAATTTTGCTAAGAGGTAGGGGGTTATCTGTAAATTACCCTACCTGATGACTTTTTACAGACCATGAGCTGGCTTCTTCTTGCAACTTTATATTTTGCTCCTAATGGCACGCTGCAGAGTTTCAGGGGTTGGAATGCAATTTTCACGGCCATTTTGCACTATGGATCTCATGCATTAAATTATTTGCATAAGGGGGCCCACTCGATAACTGCCATAACCGTCTAGGGACATTCTTCATTTCTTCCTGCTTACTGGGACTACAAGGGTGCTTGTGCTGCTTGGCGTTTTCAAGGTTCTACTATTATTTTGCTTGATTTCATATCTCCAAAGCAACATTTATATGCATATAATTTTTCTTTTTAATTTCTTCTTCTCTGAAAGGGCATGCCTCTTCCTCTTCTTCCCCATTTCTTCCCTTCATACGAAACCCACTCTTTCTCCTTTTCTCCATTCCTCCTCCATTCTTCTTCGTCTCCTCTTCCTTTCTCTCCACCCCCCTCATCTCTTCACGGCAGCGGCGCATGGGAGGTGCACCGACGGGGTGCTCTCAGCTGGTGTGGGGGTTCGGATTGTCGACGAGGTGCGGCTAGGTGCGGCGGTGGCATGGACCGCACTCTTCAAGATTGGCTGGACAGAGGCTCACCAGCAGAGGTATCTCCTTTAATCTCCTCTTTTGTCCTTGTATTGTGCTTACGTGTGCCCCTTTGTCTTAGATGGCCGACAGCTTGGTGAGCTCCGGAGGGCTGTGCGAGTGGCGGCTAGGATGGCAGCTTGGTGACGGTTGCGGGCTGAGATGGGTTGGCCGCAGGGCTTGGTGGATTGGCAGCTGTGAGATGTTAGCGGGCTGGGATAATGGTGCGGGTCATCGGTGGAGCTGGCCATAGTGGCATGTTGGCTGTGCGTCGGGCGTGAGGTTGCGGGGATGCTGGTTAGTACGGTGGATTCCAGTGATGGTGGGTCAGTTATGGAAGGCTGTGAAGAAGGTGGTAGTGGCCATGGGTTTTGGTGGTAGGTGGGCAATGGGTTGGCTTGCGGTTGCAGTTGGAAGTGGCGACTGGGCTTTGGTGGGTCGGTTGTGAGGCGGTGGTGAGGGGTTGGTTGTGTGGTGGTGCGGATTGCGGTGGTGATGATGGTAGGGAAGGGGTGATGGGTTTAAGTAAAAAGGTTTGCTGCCATACATGTGAACTGCTTGTTATGCCATGCTAAGCTATTGCCAAATTGCCTTTTATGCCAAGATACACTACTTTAAATCCACTATCTGTTGACCCATGCTTGAGAAAAAAAAAAATAGCCCATGCAGAATATTTCATTCCAGTCCTTCAAGTTTCAACTTATAAGCATACACAAAAAAAACAAGACCTCACACTTCCATGTAATCATTTGTTTATTGTTTCAACTCTTCTGTAATGCTGAGCTGTAACTGTATGCTTGTTTTGTTTACATTTTTGCCCCCTTTTTATTTTGTCTTTGCAATATTTGATTTTGTCTTGGATTTTAGTATGTCGTTGTCCTGCTTCCTGTTTTAATGTAATAGTTGCACTTTTTGTAGGATGATCCAATTCCCGAGGAGGGAATGCCACAGTTCTCGTAGGATACGCCATCTAGCTCTCGTTCCCGGCGGCTGGGTAGTTCTTCAAGGTCACGTGCCTCCGTCAACTCGACTCCAGCTGTCCTTATTGAGGTTGGCCCAAACTGGAAGACAATATAAATCTGTTGCCTTTTCTGACAAATGTATTTTCAGGAATCTGGTAATTTCGAGGGGCAGCTGCTGAGCGACCATCATATCTGTGAGAGTCCCGACTTTGGGGTAATTTCCTGCTTTGATGTGCTTTAATTATAATTTGCTTTCTGACTTGATATTAATGCTGTCCTTAAAAATTCAGGCTAGTGATGCAAACTAGGTAATGCGATGTCACTAGGACCCAATGCTAGACCACTTCCACCGCCTGCCTGAGTTTCTGTAGGATTTTCTCCTTCATCGATCCCCATTTGGCGGCTTATTACGCATTCCGGTCATATATGGTCACTATAACTTCTTCAGAGCTTTGGTGGAGAGGTGGAGGTTTGAGACGCACACCTTTCACTTCCCATTAGGAGAGCTGACCATCCTGCCCGACCAATGGGCCTTGCTGACAGGCCTCCCCTTCGGCGATGAGCCGATTATAGGTGAGACTACTCAAGGCCTGCACCTTGCTCCTGCACAGTTGGGTCGTGTTCCTCCTAAGCCACCTAGGGGAAAACACATGATCACTGTGGGGTGGTTGAGAGAGTGGGACCAGTTCTGGTCTCACCCTGAGCCTGGTACCGACAAGGCAGACTTCGTGCTACGACACTTTTTGCTGGATCTGCTGGCAATGATCTTCTACGACTCGTCTGCGTACTGCATTCATGTTGATTGGTTAGCGTACTTAACCAATCTGGAGCATTTGGACCACTATGACTGGGCTGGCTCCAGTTACATTTGGCTGATCTGCGGGCTTGACAATGTAGTCAAGCTTGTGCGCTGCTCCTATGTAGGGCTATATCCTTTGCTGACTGTAAGTATTCATTTTCATTATTTGCAAAATAAATGTCCTCTTGGTTCATATCTAACCTTTTCTTTCCATTGCTAGTACTGGATTATGGAGCATATCACACGGGGGAATAGCTTCGGCCACCTTCGTGATGAGCTTCTACCTCTCCCTCACCAGTGGGTCGAGCCTGACCACCGGGTTGCTGTTGGGGTGTATAGTTATGAGTCCTACCGGTATTTGCTGGACCTGGTAGAGCTCGAAGATGTAAGTTTTCTTTTTATGCGGTAGCCTTCAGTTTCTTTAAGCCTGTATTGCCTGAGTTGCTTATACTTGTCTGTTTTTTTGTAACAGGTTCATCTGCGCCCATTTGCTAGATACGATGGCTTTGATTGGGTTCCTCTGAACTCTGGCCGCGTTTTGAGGGACAAACAGGTGAAATTTTACTGCATGAAGAAATCAACATACTTTCTCCCGAGGCGCGTGAGGCACCAATTTCTAAATGAGTTCTGCATCCCTACCCCTCCTCCTTCTGACATGGATCGCCCGGCCTTGACTCGTTCTGTGGCCATAAGTCGGCATGCGGCAGCTATGGCTTCTTAGGACAGGCATGTTCTTCGGGAAGTCAATTATATAGATTATCTGGCTTGGTACCGGCGCGTCGAGAAGCCGTACCTATTTGAGGTGGCTGTGCGGGATAGCCAGCGTGGTATGTGGTGCGCCTCCAACTGGGCCAAGGTACTTGATTATAATTTGTGCTTAACACTTCCATGCATATGATCCACATAAATCTGATATTTGTCACAATTAACAGGGCTTTGAAGAACAATTTGGCGCCTTCTACGCCGATATCCGACGGAAAAGGGTATGACTTTTACTCTTTTGTAAATTGCTATTTCAACACAATTGTAAACTTGCAGGAAAAGGGATGCCTGACATATTTGTAAACTTGCAAGAATTGCGCTGGCGCAACATCATTCGAGTATTTCTCTCTTTTGCTTTTGCTATATTATTCAATAATTTTGACTAATAACACAGGTCTCGATATTGCAGCAAGATTTCCCAGCTCATGTGGTGAATGCAGCTAGCAGTGGGGAATTCACTATGGAAGCTTCTGAGGAGGATCACTCAGATACTGAAGTTTCCCAGAGGGTCCAGAGTTCTGCTGCCCGTTCTCAGGCTGCTGTTGCCGCTCAGTGGTCACGTCGGATCACTTGACGAGGCGCCCATCTTTTGGCCAAGCGTTTTCAAGAGGCGTCGTCCGATGAGGAGGAGTCTGACGAGGAATAGCCGTCTTTATCTTTTTGCCATAGCCAAGCTTTGTATTAACAATGTAAACATGTTTTGAAATGGCAAATCCCAATTCCAGAATGCGCCCCTTTCTTGGGGTATTGTTTGTGAATGCTATATGAACTTTTCTGTGCAGGTCCAAGAAAGTGGCTCTGACTTAGTGAGGTCTATATTTTAGGGGAGGTGCTGCTGAATTTTTCAACTGTTTGGTGCGCCACCTATGTGCACCGCCTAGGTGCGCCACCTTGGTGCTCCTCCCAATAATGGTCAGCTTGCTTTCCTTTATTGCTAAGACCCCTTGCTTCTTCCCTATATAATCTCGCATTCCCAGCGAGATGCACCGCCGCCCCTTCTGCAAACAACCTCAAATCTTCATAGCTTGCTTGTAGCATTGATCTGTTCTGGACTCCGACTGCGCTATTACAATGGTACTTGATTGTTTTTGCTGTTTTTTCCTTGCTGATTTCTTCATGCCTTGCTATATGAGAAGGAAAAGCAAAACACAGATTTCATCTTTGTCTTGTTTACAACAAGACAAAATTTCCTGAGCATGTTTTTTTGATTTGCATTTATATTAAGATCATATTCTGTTGGATCACTCTATTTGCCTCATATTTATGCTAAGTTCTGCCTTTTTCTTGCCATATTTGGCCCAAATTTGTGTCCACAGAGCTATCCCACCATGGTGACGTTGAAATATTGTTCAGATGCTTCGCGTGGCTGGATTGATGCTTTAACAGCTGTAGATCGCGAACAACTGCGGATTTGGGGCATATCCTCCTCCTGATTAATTATAGCTAAAGTGGAGATGAACTAGCACCTGCTATGTGCCGTGGCTCGATTCTGGAAGCCGGCTTTTCACGTATTTCATTTCGGACAGATAGAAATGACTCTAACTTTGGAGGAGGTCAGATGGACATACGGCCTGTCGCCATTCATGTCTCCTTCTGTCTTCACTTGCCACGACAACTATGCCTTAGTTCTGAGTCGACTGACTGGTTTGACCAGAGGTGTTTGTGAGAAGAACCTTATTTGCAAAGATGGATCAACTACCATACTGTGCTTGGATTATTTTGACGAGATTATCAGCGCTCGTTCCTCTTTAGGCAACCTGTGGCTTCACGGTTTTGTGATGCGCTTCCTTGGGGAGCTTATTTTTAGCCATGGCTGGATGACTGTGGCTATTGAGGTAGCAAAAATAGCTTGGGCGATGGTTACTCGCCAAATTGATCTTGCTCCCATTCTCCTTGTAGAGACTTATATTGGTTTGGACTGGGCGTTGGGACGCTCCCGACACTTCCATGGTTGTGGCACTCTGGTGCAAGTAAGCAAGCCATTTTATTGTAATACTCTGCTGTGCTTATTTAACTGTGTAACCTGTTTTGCCAGGTTTGGTTTGCTGCTCATATGGGAGTGGAGGTTCTTGCGCCCTTGGCCTTCTACATTTGAAACTTATAGCCACATAAACCATTCAAGGACACTTCCAGGTGTACACGAGTTGTGCAGCAGATTGCAGAATCTCGTTGAGGATACGGTAGTATGGTGCAGTATATCCTCAGCCTCAAGGACTTTTACTGCCTTCTTTAATGCTTGGGACATACGGCTAGTGGTTCTTCCCGGGCTTACAGGCGGTGTGGAATATCACCCTATCCGAGTTCTTCGCCAATTTGGCTTCTGCTAGGACTCTATTAAGCAAAGTACCATTCCTGACTGTTATAAGAGGTATATTCTTGGCTCCAATGTGACAACCTCAGAGTTGGCTCGCATGACACGTGCTGGCGTTAAATCCTCCACCCTTGCCATTACTAAGGACTCAGGTTGTACTACGGAATATGAAGCTGAAATAAGGGAGACATGGCCCATAAGTGAGATACCGCCTAGTGGCACTTGCTTCACAGGGGTTGGCAGCTCCAAGAGACCGAGAGTTGACTAGCAAATTCTATATCACTGATGGACTATAATGATAAATTTGCTTGCATTAGTGTCATCTTGACTTGCTTGTGTTTGTTCATGCGTTTTCATGAAACTGCTCCCAAGACTAATTTAGCTGGCATGCCCGTGGTCATAAATTCTTCCAACCAAAAAAATGACTAACATGCCCCTAGTCAAGTGCCTATTTGCCCATATTACGAGTCAAAAAGGCAGCTGGCATGCCCCTAGTCAGAATATGAGCAAATGCCTTGCAAAGTGATATACAAATATGCTTGGTTTAAGATACTAGATGCTGTGCAAAAAGTGCAATGCAGAGACAAGATTAATGTATGATTAATAGATATTGGTGCCCTCAGTGCCAAGGAAGCCTGTATTGCCTGCTGTAGGAAGTGAAACTGTCCTCGACTCATGTGGCACTAACCTAGATACCTAGGTTTATTTGTGGCTCTCCTTCAGATATTATGGACTTCATGCCAAATTCTTGGGACCCTACACCTACTCTTTTAAGGATTCATATTTCTTTTTCTCCCTCAAAGGCATGCTAACTTACCCTATTTCTGCTTGGAGGTAATATACATCTAAGTTGAGGGGTGGCTGCTCTTTTTGTTTGATATAAAAGGGGTGGTAGTCCCTTTGCAAATGTAGGATCTATTGGTGCATGCTTCGACTCCTCTCCAAGTTATATGGTAGGGATAGGGTCGTCTCGTATGCCTCACTCAATGGAGCTGGCTTCTGTCTACTACTTCTGTCTCCTTATTTCTTTTGTGCTCCAAAGTCTGTATTTTCTTTATTGCTCGCACTCTCTCTAGACCTAGCATTTTTACTCCCTCTGGAGATATAGGTCCTCTTGGAATTTGTACATTTCGTCCATTTCATTGAATTCTCTCCCTCACATCCTAAGTTTCAAGAGTAGTAACACGTGAGGAGGACTGGACTCGTCTTAAGCAGGCAGGCTTCCGATTTTCCTCATCGGGCAATGATAATGCTGTGCAAAAGAAAAGTGTAGGAGACTATTCATGTTATGCTGAGATGCAATAGCCTAAAATATTAGCAGGTGAATGCGAAGAGATGAAGCAACATGGAAATGCATGGCTCACGGTACAAGGCTTAGGATTGACTAGGAGTCACTGGTAGTACTTCTTCAGATAGGAGGTATTGACAGGCTCTGATTGCTCCTTACGATCCATGTCTTTAAGAATGATTGTGCTTCCAGACAGGGCTTCCTTGACCACAAATGGTCCACGCCAATTACGCCTGAATTTTCCCCGTGAATCGGGCAAATGAATGGCACGCAAAACTAAGTCTCCTGGTTCAAAGTTTCTGGGTCGGACCTTCTTTTGATATGCTCGGGCCACTCTCTTCTGGTAGCATTGGGCATGATGCAGGGCTTGCAATCTGTGTTCATCAATCAAATCAAAATAAACACAACGATCTTGGATCCATTCTGCCTCCTCCAATTCTGCCTCCATCAAGATTCTTAACAACGGGATCTCAACTTTAAAAGGAAGGACCGCCTCCATGCCATACACCAAAGAAAAGGGTGTTGCTCCCGTTGAGGTCTGGACCGAGGTCCTGTAGGCCCATAATGCAAAGGGCAGCTTTTCATGCCAATCTCTATGAGTCTCAGCCATCTTCTTCAAGATTTTTACCAGATTTTTATTAACTTACTCTACTGCCCCGTTCATCTGTGGTCGGTAGGGGGAGGATCTGTGATGTTTGATCTTGCAATTCTGGAGAAAATCCTCAACTCTCTTTGCTATGAAATTAGTTCCGTTATCTGAAATAATGGCATATGGAAATTCCATATTTGGCGACAATATTATTCTTGATGAATTTCTCTGTAACAGCTGCTGTGACTGTCTTGTATGATGCCGCCTTGACCCATTTTGTGAAATAATTGATGGCCACCAGAATATAACGGTGCCCATTGGACGCAGCAGGATGAATGACCCGATAACATCAATTCCCCAAGTAGAAAATGGCCAAGGTGATGACATGCTATGTAATTGTTGTGGGGGAGCATGTATAAAATTGTCGTGTATCTGTCAGTTATGGCATCTTCTGACAAATTGGCAGCAATCTGTTTCCATAGTAGACCAGAAATACCCCTGCAACATAATTTTATTAGCTAGGAGAACCCCATTCATATGCGGACCGCAGGTGCCTACGTGAACTTTTAACATTAGCATATCTACCTCCTTTTTGTCCACACATCTGAGAAGCATCTGGTTATAAGATCTTCTATATAGCTATCCGACCCCGAGCACATATTTAGATGCTAACCGTGTCAAGGTCTTTTTATCTATTGCAGAAATGCCAGGAGGGAAGCCGCCAAACTCCAGGAAAGTTTTAATATCACTATACCAGGGCAGTTCAGCAGATGATGGCGCCTCTTGAATATGCATACAATGTGCTGGCTGTTCAATGCATGTGACTGAGATATCTATGGTCTATGCCTCCGGGAGTGATAACCATGATGCTAGAGTTGCCAGAGCGTCTGCATACGCATTCTTAGCTCGTTTCATGAAGGAAAATTTGACATCATCGAATTCCTCAATCAATTTCAGCAAATGTTCATGATATAGCACGAGCTTCTGGTCTTTTGTTTTCCAGTCACCATTGGCTTGTGAAATAACCAGCATTGCGTCGCCATATACGTGGAGTTCTCGGGCACCTTGGTCCTTTGCCACTTGTAAGCCCAAAATGCAGGTCTCATATTCAGCTTCATTATTGGTGCATTCAAATGTCAGCTTCCTTGCAAAGGGGATTAGCTGTCCTTGTGGCGTTGCTAGAACTGCACCGATGCCTCTTCCTCGTTTATTAACTGCACCGTCGAAGTACAGACACGATTGATGCTCATTTTGAGGTCCTTCTAGTTCCTCCTTGCCCATTGCAAACAATATATCCTCAACTGGGAATTGAGTCTGCAGTGGATGATATTCTAGCAAAGGTAGGTCGGCCAAGTGATCCGCCATTGCTTGTCCTTTCATGGACTTCTGTGTAACAAATGTGATATCATATTGGGACAACATCACCTGTCATTTGACACATCTGCCCACCAAGGTTGGCTTCTAGAACAGATATTTGATAGGGTCATGCTGACATAATAACAATACTGGATATGCCATCATATAATGCCTGAGGCGCTGTGTGGCCCACCAGGGATAAGCAGACTTTCTCTATTGGACTGTATTTAACCTCGCAGTCATTGAACTTTTTGCTGAGGTAGTAGATAACCTTCTCTTTACGCCCAGATTCATCGTGCTGACCCAGAACTGTGCCCATTGAATGTTGTGTTGTAGAGAGATATAACAGCAGAGGGCGCCCTAGCGTAAAGGGGAACTAAAACTGGGGGCTTCACCAGAAATTGCTTGATTTTATCAAAGGCCGCTTGACATTCATTATTCCAGCATGTCTGGGCGTTCTTCCTCAGTAACTTGAATATGGGTTCACATATAGGCGTAAGCTGTGCAATGAACCTGCTGATGTATTGTAGCCGGCCTAATAAGCCGTGAATCTCCTTCTCGGTGGTTGGAGGAGGCATGTCAAAAATAGCTCTGGCTTTGTGGGGGTCCACTTCAATTCCCCTCTGACTGATGATATAACCCAAGAGCTTTCCAGAGGATACCCCAAATACACATTTGTTGGAGTTCAGGCGGAGCTTATACTTTCGCAGGCGGTCAAACAACCTTCTCAAGCAAAAGAGATGGTCCTTGGGCTCTTTAGACTTGGCAATCATGTTGTAACCATGCCGTTGGAGAGTGGCCACAAATAAATAATATTATGTGCCAAAAGCGGCAAAGCCACGGTCGAAAAGAAAAGAAGGAAAATGCAAAAAAATGCAGGAGTCGCCACCTAGTCTATTCAAATGGAAGACGAGGAAAACCATAAAACATGAAAATCATGCAAAACAAATAAAAAGGGGTTGCGTAAACCAGAAATGCGGGTAAGGATCCCTGTTACGTACGAGGAAGGTGTTAGGCACCCTCGCACGCCCGACAAATCGGTCTTCTATTGATTTCTCTTTTGCTAATGAAATGTCGGCCTTGCAGCCTTTTGCTGTACGCCCGAGGGCGATATGCCATGCCATGCTGATGAGTGTGGTGTCTAAAGTATAGGTGCATGATCTGTGGGGGTGTGTCCTAATGCTCTGAAATATCGCTCGTCTGCTGGGCCAAGAGTTGATGCAATAATATTGCATATAAGATCAAAGATCTAATATCTGGAGCGATTTATCATCCTTGCTTTCTACATGCCTAATGCAATCTAAAATGCAGGAAAACTGCTGAAAACAAATCTGTGCCTTCCTAATGCATCAAGGAAGAAAACCAGATGAAAACCCAGAAGCAAATCGGGTCGAGAAAGCGAGCAAAATACATAAAAAGAAAAACATTATGTGTGCTACTGAAAACAGGCCGCTACGCCTGTTTGGTGCGTCAGTCTGGTGCGCCACCTATGTGCGTCTAGGTGGGCCAGTAAATTATGCTGAGGAAAAAAAACAGAAAGCCACGCAAAGCAAAACATCAGAGGATGCACTCTGGAAAAATATGCAGTAGAAATCATTCTGTAAAACTCAGAAAACATGTATTAAAAATGCTAGAAATGCAAATGCAATGCAATGACCTTGAGCTCAAGGGCTAGAAGCCTCACACAAGATCTCACCTATTTGAGCTAGATGAAGAAAGCATGATTTAGCCAAGCCACTGGATCATGGGGTGATGCACATGGTTCTCACAAGGGAGTAAGGTGCAATCAGCCTACCAGATTCAACTTGGAACTGAATAATAAAACGAGGAAAACAAATGGAAAACAATCTGATCAAGAGCTGAAAACATGCAGGTGGCATCTTGGCATACCAGAGAATCAATCATAAATAAATAAGCTCAAAAACACTGCGATAAAGTCATGCAAGCAAAGATGTAATGCAAGTGCTCTGATCTCTGGCCAGTCTGGCGTGCCTGCTGAGTGCGCCAGACTGGTGCGCGGGTTGGGTGCGACTGGGATGTGCGCCCCGGGGAGTCTGGATCAGACTGTAATCTGGTCCAGAACCCACCCCAGCAGAGATGCAAGGAGGATTCATGCTAATGCTAAAGGGCTCGTGCCAACATTGAAAAACTGAAAGCATGATGGGAATGCATAGAATCGAAAATCATCATGTAAATCATGCTTTAAAAATAAAACAAATTGATGGATTCATGCATGAAAATACGCAAGGTGCCAAAGCATAGACATATTCTAAATGACTGCAATCAGAGTGCATGAAAATAATGATCATAAGCAAGCTTCTATGTGTGAGAATACATGAAAGTGCATGGCAAAGCTATGTGCAATGAAATGACAAAAAGATGACAACTTATGCAAGCTTTATGCTAAAAACACAAACAAAGATTAGCATGGAGATTACTTAGCATGAGAAGCAAGCATGTTTATCATATGAAACTTCATAAAACATGGAATAAAACAGTCTATACACATGATTTTAAGCATGTCTTATCATGTTTCTGAAATAAGATTCAAAATATAAAGAGGAGATAGAAAGCCTACCTCTCGAGATGTTCCTTCTTGTAATATCAGAAATAAGATGATCCTTGTTGCTTTGGAAGGACCAAGGAGGCTTTAGGACACAAGGGAGTGCTCCAGAGAATGAATATAGGTTGCTGGACAGAAGGAGAAACTCGTGCAGGGAGCTGGTTCAGAGCAGAATTCTGTGTTTCTGATTTCAGCTCAGGATTTCTAATCTCTTTTCTATGGCTACCTATGGGGGTCCTTATATAGGATTTTCTCATGAGTAACTCATGGGAATGGGGAGAGCCTCGCAGATGAAAAGCCTGGAAGATTCCATGGCATATTCGCTGCTGGAGGTAACAGCTATGGGAGGTGGAAAGCCAGCAGCCCGCAACTTGCGAAGTGTTGTGCGCCAGGGATGTGTGCTGGCTAGGTGCGCCACCTATGTGTACTAGGGAAGTGTGCTAGGGAAGTGTGCTAGCTAAGTGTGCTAGCTAGGTGTGCTAGGTTGGTGTGCTAGCTATGTGCTCTCCCCTACTGGTCTAGTTTTCAAATTGGGCTGCAGGCTTGCAACGGGTTTGAGGATTGGTTCAAGGATCAGCCACATCCAAAGCAACATCTGGAGCCTTATCAATGAGTTACCTCAAAATCAGGGTGTCTACAGATGCCCCTCCTTGAGCGAGGTCGAGGGACGAAGGAACCAAGACCGATGCTCAGGGTTGACAAGATACCCCCATTTTGAGGTTATAGAAGGATGGTGTTTGCTATAGGCGGTAAGTCACTTATTCGGCAGATGCACCGAAAGTCATGACTTATTGCCAAATGCAAATGCAAAATGCGTGCACCTACTGGTCTAAATGTTGGGGATGTGATGCTGATGCAAGATGCTAATGCAAGAGCCGATGCTGAAACTAATGCTAATGCTGAAAACATAAACAGAAGAAAATACTAGCAAGAAAATGATAAGTTGTCGGACTCATCAGTCGGATTATGAGGTTATCAACCAAAGAGACGGGATATGACAAGATAAACAAGCCTTGCCAACCCTGGCCACTTGACAGTGTGATGGTTGTCAACCGAGTAGTTGGGGGTACCAGCCCGAGAAAAGGAAAGGGGGGGCATGACAAATAGAAAATTTGTCAAGCGAAGCAGGGCCCGATCCGCACGGAACAAAGGCGAACAAAGAGATTTCGCGCCCGCGAAAACTCCAAAGGGAAAAACAAAAGGACCTTGACCGCCCGGCCAGAGGGTCCAACAACTAGATTCCGCGCCTGCGAAAATCCAGAAGAGAAAAGAAAAAAGACCTTGACCGCCCAGTCAGAGGGTCAAACAACTGGATTTCCTGCCCGGGGAAATCCGAGGAAAGGGCTAGGACCTTGACCATCCGGTCAAAAGGTCGAGCCACGAGATGTCCTACCCCAGGAAATCCGAGAAAGGGGCTAGGACCTTGACCACCCGGTCAAAAGGTCGAGCCATGGGATTTCCTGCCCAAGGAAATCCGAGAGAGGGGCAAGCACCCTGACCATCAGGTCAAAAGGTCGAGCCACGGGATTTTCGGCCCAAGGAAATCCAAGAAACCAAGGACTTTAACTGCCCAGTTAAAGCCAAGGAAAGCCTAGGAAAGGCAAATGACATTTGACCGCCCGGTCAAAGCCAAGAAGCTGCATTTCGCGCCCGCGAAAATCCAAAAGGGGGCACATGACCTTGACCGCCCGGTCAAGATCAGCAAGCTAGATTCCGCGCCTGCGGAAATCCAAAAGGGGCAAAGGACCTTGACCGCCCGGTCAAGATCAAGCAAGCTGGATTCCGCACCCGGGGAAATCCAAAGGGGCAAACGACATTGACCGCCCAGTCAAAGTCAAGCAAGCTGGATTCCGCGCCCGTGGAAATCCAAAGGGGCAAGGACATTGACCACCCGGTCATAGTCAAGCAAGCTGGATTCCGCGCCTGCGGAAATCCAAAGGGGCAAAGGACATTGACCGCCCGGTCAAAGTCAAGCAAGCTGGATTCCGCGCCCGTGGAAATCCAAAGGGGCAAA